>OZ020479.1:28447214-28727139 GCA_963971345.1 Andrena flavipes
CGCTTGTTACTTGCGTCGCCGGTATAGCGAGAATATGTCTAGCCGCTAATGCTAGTATCGGATATCTTTCGTAGTTTAATTTCCACCAATCCATAATATTATTTTCCCTTGAAATTAATCTTTCAGAAAAGTACATTTGTATTTCTCCATCTTTCCGCGTATTAAATGTTTGGGGTTCATCGTCTGCTGTCCCCAACTTTTTATCAAAAAAATCCACTACTTTAGATCTTACCCCACCTAATAAACAAATTATAATATAAAAACGAGTTTACACGGACAAAGATATTACCGAAAAATGTGCAACAGCTTCGTCTTTTACATGCTAATTTAAAATAAATACGTTAAAAAGCATATTCATGTGCTTGTATAGTTTTCTTAACTACTATGAAACATCCAGATAATATGCGTTTTTAAACATGTATTTAGTACTGCGATATTAAGAGAATAGTTTTATAAAAAAAATTCATACCTATTACTTACTTTTGGGGGCTGTTACGCGAAAATTCCACTTAAGTAAAAATTCAACTTATGCACCTTATATACAAAGTTAATATACAGGTGGTAGGTATCGAACGAAGGTTATTTTGAATAAATCCGTTAGAAGCATTATTTTTCCACGTGAAAATTATCTTATTATAAAGTTACATATTGTTTATTATGTAAAGATTTTGTACATGCTTGCCGAGTACTCGGTTGTTTAAAAAAAGCTGAATACGTATATCAACTTATCAAGCACCGCATTACCCGAATTAATCGAGCTACCCGACACAATCGGGCTACCCGAATTAATCGAGCTACCCGACACAATCGGGCTACCCGAATTAATCGAGCTACCCGACACAATCGGGCTACCCGTAGGCCCGTCTGTCCGGGCCTCCGACCGAGCCCGCCCGACGTTACCCGAACCGATCCGACCGCTCGGGTACCCGACACATTCGATTACCCGCACATCCCTACCCTCCAGGCGTTGCGGGCTCAGGCCGTAAGCCTAAAATCCCAGGCGGCAGCACTTCGGGATATTGTGTCGACCCAGTGCCGTGGCCGTGGCCGTGGCGACCGTGGGGGCCGTGGCAACCATGGGGGCTGTGGCGACCGAGGGGGCCCAGTTTAAAAATTTTTTACATTGTTAATAGCTTTAAAAATATCTAAATAAAGTAACAATTTTAAGTGTTTGTCATTGCCTTTCATCTAGATTCTAGATAATGAAATACATACCGTAAAGAATAACAATACTGCTCGTTAATTTATCAGTAACCATCATATTATACGAAAGGTTATACAGTACCTTGGTGAATGATTCGGTGAAGTAAGAAACTTATTTCCTGTTTGTTTGTTTGTTGATACAGGCGAATCTTCTATTTAATTTAATGTTCTAACAAATTTGCAAGCATACCTTAGAAGGAGATTAGATTTGAATTTATTAATTTCTTACTTCCCTCGTCGCGAATGCTTCATCGCCATGAATATGACAAATAAAATCAATATATCGCTATTTCGACCAAGCGAAAATTAATTATGTAAATACTGTTGGTACCTATATACATTAGTCTGTATAAAAAACATTATGAAATACGGCACTAAGTAATTTATATTTTTTTTATTAGGTACATACTGATATCGATTGTGGAGCAGCTGTATTTTTACAATTAATTACTTTAATAATGTAGCCATTTTCATCACAATAGTTTCATAATCGTTTGATTAATTTTGTCGTTGTCAATACATTTCAGTACCATCGCGTATCATACATGACCATTATAAAATAGGGCACTTAGTAATTTATAATTAATTATGAAAAAAGTGATGAAATCCCCCCCCCCCCCCATAAACATGACTCATGTATGAAAGAAGCTAATTCCTTTTAATTCACGGAAAAAGTTCACATGCAAAGATTGTGAAATCATCTTTGCTAATTCCAATTGTACCTTTAATTAACGAAAAAGATTAAAAAAGTTCTCACGCAAAGATTGTGAAATCAACTCTGCGAATTCCAATTGTATTCTCGTTCTCCGTTTGAACACTGATTCCTCTGTCACTTTTTATACTTGACATTCCTTTATTGGCCACAAATCAATTCAGTGCTCAGATTTTCAGCTTCGGTTTTAAGGAATTAGCGGGCGTTATATAAGAAAAATACTATGAGGTCGACTTAAAACAAAATGTTTCATATTCTCCGCATCTCTCTTACAGCGTATTCGGACTCAGTGCGCACTAGTGTAGGTTGCCGAATGTGCTATTAATTTATTACCGACTTCGATTTGTTTAAATTAGTCTCTATCAAGTTTTTATTATTTTCTATCGTAAAACGATTTTCATACGACATTTTTAACAGAAGATGTCCACTTATAAAAGTTTTTGTGTGAACTACAGGCCTCTCGCCCGCTAATTCCTTAAAACCGAAGCTGAAAATCTGAGCACTGAATTGATTTGTGGCCAATAAAGGAATGTCAAGTATGAAAAGTGATAGAGGAATCAGTGTTCGAACGGAGAACGAGAATACAATTGGAATTAGTAAAGTTGAAAATATAAAAAAATATGTGAAATCAAAATGAGCTGCAAGTACATAACGGAGCTTTCCAACTGCGCTTAAGATGACACAACCTCATATACACAGCTAAAATGCTGTGTTCATACATTCCATTACTCATATCGCGGACATTTTAATTAATGCATCAAAAAGAATCCCATTTAAAAACATTGTCGTAAATAAATTAATAGCTTTACAAAATTAATGATATAAAAAAATTGCACCACTTATAACAATGGCTATGTATACAAAGAAAAAAATGTATTAAATAATATTAAGCAGATTTATTTTTATACAAATAAATATTTCAATACGAATAAATATTTTATTCAAAATACTTGGCGCTGCGAAACCGAAAGAAATGTTAATTGTCTTAGTATTAGTAATTTACAATAACTCCCTTACAATCTAAAATACATAAACATATACATACACATATTAGAAACGCAGCAAATTTATTCTACATATATTTAATTCTAATATCATACGTAGCATATGCACACGCACACATACGCACATGCACGAACGCACGCCCAAGAAAGAAAGAAAAAGATTTAATGCAATTTATACATATTTATTCAGTTTAGCAACACCAGTTCGGGGCGCAGCGCCAAGTATTTTGAATAAAATATTTATTCGTATTGAAATATTTATTTGTATAAAAATAAATCTGCTTAATATTATTTAATACGTTCTTTTCTTTGTATACATAGCCATTGTTATAAGTGGCGCAATTTTTTTATATCATTAATTTTGTAAAGCTATTAATTTATTTACGACAATGTTTTTAAATGGGATTCTTTTTGATGCATTAATTAAAATGTCCGCGATATGAGTAATGGAATGTATGAACACAGCATTTTAGCTGTGTATATGAGGTTGTGTCATCATAAGCGCAGTTGGAAAGCTCCGTTATGTACTTGCAGCTCATTTTGATTTCACATATTTTTTTATATTTATTTGATTTCATGTACTTGGCGTAATTTTTTTACTTTTTTGAAGTTTTTTATGAGGCTCTCACTTCTTTTTACAAAGATTATTTGTATCGAGAATGACTTCAGATAATTTTTAATATTATAACTTACAAATTATCACGGGACAGAATTAAGGATAAATTCAGTCACAGCATCATTTTATGCTTCGATTACACTAGTTTACAAAATCCGAAAAATTATTTTTGATCCAGGGTCCACTATGAAATTCTTATGTAAGGTGATCCCCTAAACTCAAAAATCGACATGAGACAAAATCCTATGGATACGTTTTTGAGATATTGTCCGATGAATATTTTGGTAATTTTTTAAGAAGACAACCCGACGTTCTAGGCCACATCTCGCGTTAGAGTTGACGGATTTGATCGCGATGAATCTTAAATTAAAGATAATTAAATTGCATACAATTCATTTCTACAGTGTTTTGCAATCGGATCAATAGTTTAGACGGAATCGAACGCAACTTAAGAAAAATGTAATGTTTTGGGGGCGAAATTGAAATCGAAAATTCACTACATAGCCTGAAAGACAGAAATTGTCATGTGGCGTCCAGTTTCTTATTTTTTACGTAGAGCGCGCACTTTTACGAAGAAAACAAGCCCAACTTGATCAAAATCCATGCACAAACAATAAAGTTATGGGCGATAGAGTCGGAGTGCCTAGTTTCAACTTTTTTCGTATTTCCTCATTTCTTCCCGTTTCTTGGCGAAACCAAATTTAAATGTTTTTTATTATATTTTTTAAAATAAATTCTATCTCTTTCTGTTTCTTTTGCCCGCATTGACATCAGTTCCTTTTACAAGGATCAGTTTCTTTTCAAGGACATGTTAACACCTATATTCAGAGAATAAAGACGTAAAAAGCATGTTACAGCAAGAGATCGATACGAATGAAATTATTACAAACAGCACTACATACCGATTTTCTTATAGTTCTCGAGCAAATCATTGATGATTTTCACAAAGTCTGGACTTTTATTGTTGCCAAAAAAGCCAGCGTCGACCAATTGTAACAAATTGAATGCAGCATCTTCATTTCGCGATAAATGTAATTCAAATTGCTCACTTTTTGATCTGCGGTTCATCGAAAACGCCTTCCTTGATCTTGGCGTCGGAATGTGTCGGGAAAATGGTCTTCAAATATATGAATGCATCACCTGTTTTTAATAATTTCATTCGTATCGATCTTTTGCTGTAATATGCTTTTTACTTGGTGTAGTAATCGATGAACATAGCGAGCGACTTCATCAGCAGATGAAAAACATTGAGAGACCCTACCAAGGATTCTGGGATGAATCAATGATGGGTGACTACGACTGGTTCCTTGTAACAGAAACTGATCTTAATGTGGGCAAAAGAAACAGGAAGAGATAGAATTTATTTTCAGAAATGAAATAAAATACATTTAAATTTATTTTCACTGATTATATATATATATATGTATGTGTAAACTATAAATAAACTTCGGATAATTGGGATTGATGGAATTGGTTTATTTAAATTTGACTTTTCGGATATAAAGCAAGCACATACAAAAAGGAAACAGAGGATCGAAGCTGAATACACTCATTTATTAATTAATATAATAATAATAATTTTAAGGTTAAAAATACGGCTATTTTTCTAAAAATTTCTAATAATACCTCAAAAACGTATCCGTAGGATTTTATCTCATATCGATTTTTGCGTTTAGGGGACTATCTTATATAAGAATTTCATAGCGGAGTCTACAGAAATGACTGTAAACTTATAGTGTTATCTATATATATATACACATAAAATCCTCAGTTTATTTACAAATAAAAAACAGTTTGATGATATTCACACATAGCGCAATTAAAATTTCGGCAACTTACCTTGTGTTTGAGACTGCATTTTGATACATACTTGTAAAAACACGTTTATAACTTGGTTATAACTTGACGGTAAACTGTCAAAATTTGGAGGAGATTGCATAGTGAAGATATCGATTGACGAACGAAACATGAGTTAGTTTCTGTTGACTGAAGGTGTGCGTGTAACGCGTATGTACCAGGAGTCGACGAACGAAGCATGTGTTAGTTTCATTTTGGCTGAAGGTGTGCGTGTGACGCGTTGATCTATTTATTTTTCATAAATTCTCAACCACGACGTTAAAATAAAAAAGAAAAAAAATAATATGTAATAATAATAAATGAAAAATAAAAATATTTTTTATTTTTCATAAATTCTCAACCGGACAAATTTCTTACTTATTTTGGTTACTCGCATGAACAGAGTGACAGATATAGCGTGAAGTAAACGGATGAGGTTTAATGCGAGACACGTTCGCGCAGTTCTGTCACAAAATTTAATTTTCGGTTATGTTTATTTTCCCGTTGTTAACATAAAATAACAGATAGTAGATTTTGAAATAAATGCGTATTTCTTTGGTCTACACCATCCCGCTTTATTTATTTGTGTCTTCCATTATAAATCCGTTGATCTATTTACTTTGGACAAGACTTTCATCTGAGTATTCTGGTTTCTTAACCCTTGCCATCTCTACGAAATACATAACATTCGTTTCCATTCTTTTCATTACTACTCTAGTTTCCCGCTTTATTTATTTGTGTTTTCCATTATAATAATCAATGGATTTATATATAAATCCGTTGATCTATTTACTTTGGACAAGACTTTCATCTGAGTATTCTGGTTTCCTAACCCTTGCCATCTCTACGAAATACATAACATTCGTTTCCATTCTTTTCATTACTACTCTAGTTTCCCGCTTTATTTATTTGTGTTTTCCATTATAATAATCAATGGATTTATATATAAATCCGTTGATCTATTTACTTTGGACAAGACTTTCATCTGAGTATTCTGGTTTCCTAACCCTTGCCATCTCTATGAAATACATAACATTCGTTTCCATTCTTTTCATTACTACTCTAGTTTCCCGCTTTATTTATTTGTGTTTTCCATTATAATAATCAATGGATTTATATATAAATCCGTTGATTTATTTACTTTGGACATTACAAGTTTATCGTTTATAGTGGCAAAATTATTATGATTTTTTTTAGGTTCATTGCAATAAAAGTCATTTGACATTTATCCTTTGTGTCATTTTCGCTACAGCATCGCGAACAGAACCGATCGCGCAGATTTATATAATTATGACAATCTTAAGGCGGGATTTCCTAGCCGCGATCGGCCGCGGCGGTCCCGCTAGTGCAATAGAGAAGTATGCATCTGAGTCTCCGTTGCACTAGCGGGACCGCCGCGGCCGATCGCGGCTAGGAAATCCCGCCTATAGGCAGATGGTGCCACAGTGGTTTTTCAACATGAATTGGAAGTGTTCTAGACGGGAAGCTGTGGCTTGGCAGTGCCCCCACCATATTCACGAAATACTGTAGAATCGTAGCGATGTGAAAAAGCCAGCCCTAGTGAGCTCGAATGCAATCGAAACTCGATCGGCCACAATCGTTTGAACCGAGTGTACCACTGTTTGATCCGCCACTGTTTATTAAAATGTAGTAGGAATAATTTGTTAACGAAGGATCTTCGTTATACTCTGGACGGTGTAGGAAGAACAGCAAAATGGTCCCACTTGGAGATTTTAGAACTTTAGTAAATATAACGGAACAGCATGTCGTTCCAAGTAGAATTAAGAAGATGCGTGTCAAATATTGTACACAAGTCTTCTCGCGTAAAGTAGCATTTCTTATGGAACTTATGAGCACTACTGAGGCGGAAAGTCCTTGTAAATCCAGAAAGATGTCAGCTTCGGAAATAGATACCGCGATATTATTCCTAAATTTAAATTCACTTTTCGACAGTGTCAATAGTATGGCCATTTTGGATAACGAATGTAAGGCCGCAAATATTTGGAATAAGTGTATAAACTTATTCCAAAGTATGCGATTTATCAAACGCAAAGCGGGAGATAAAGAGTATCCTCCGGCGTTGCAGAATTGGATACATACTCTGAAAGGGTTCAAAATTCTTAAAACTTATTTGCGGGATCTTGGGTTTGCAAGATTCAGATGGTTCCAAAACCAAAACCGGAACCGGAGCCGGGATATGTGGGCAGAGGCCCAGGGTGGAAAGATCCATCGCCCTGGGCCCACACGTATCGGTCTTTCAGGCGGAGGTGCAGGCTATCAGGACCTGTGCCAGATTGAATCTGGACAGGGGCTATGAGGGCAAGCACATCTATATCTGTAGCGACAGTCGGGCCGCACTGGGATCTCTCCGCAACACGGTGGTGAGATCTAGTCTGGTGCTAGACTGCGTGGACGCGCTGACGCAATTGGCTAACAGCAATCGCGTCAGTCTACTATGGGTTCCGGGGCATGCCGGAATCGAGGGAAACGAAGGGGCAAACGTCAGGGCTCGAGAAGGTGCGCGTAATCTGGATCGAGACCCGTCGTGCACCGTAGGTGTCTCCATGGGGACTGTGAAGGAGTGGACGAGTCGCTGGATCAGACAGCAACTCGAACAACTCTGGGAACGGACCCAACAGATGAGACACGCGAAGGCTCTGCTGAAGCGGCCTTCAAAGAGGATAGGGGCGGCGCTCAGCCGCCTGGATAGGTCGCAGCTGCGACTACTCGTGGGGATGGTCACAGGACACTGGCACACGAGAAAACACCTGGCGCGCCTAGGGATCGGCGAGGGACCTAGGTGCCCGCGGTGCGGGGAGGACGACGAAACGCCGCTCCACCTAATGACGCAGTGCGAGGGTATGGCGGCCCAAAGGCAGTTACTGCTGGGAGCTGCCTTCCACCGCACGTCGAACCTGGAGGACACAACCCTAAGCGGGCTTCTCGAGTTCGCACGAGAGGCCGGCCTAGTGGCAAGCCCTCCCAACTAGGACTGCCCGTACGGGCTCGGGCACAATGGTTCCATAGGACTGAGTGCCCGGAAACCGCCCAGGAAAAAAAAAATATTATTTAATACATTTTTTTCGTTGTATTGTTTAATACATTTTTTTCGTTGTATGAATAGCCATTGTTATGATTGGCGCAATTTTTGTATATCATTAATTTTGTAAAGCTATTAATTTACGACAATGTTTTTAAATGGGATTCCTTTTGATGGGTTCATTAAAATGTCCGCGATATGAGTAATGAAATAACACAGCATTTTAGCTGTGTATATGTAGTTGTGTCATCTTAAGCGCAGTGGAAAGTACCTTTATGTACTTGCAGCTCATTTTGATTTCACATCTTTTTTATATTGGAATTATATTATTTTCTTTTTTTGTGTGATTATATTATTTTCTTTTTTTTGTGATGTACTTGCAGCTCATTTTGATTTCACATCCTTTTTTATATTGTAATTATATTATTTTCTTTTTCGTGTGATTGTATTATTTTCTTTTTTGTGTGATTATATTATTTTCTTTTTTGTGTGATTATATTATTTTCTTTTTTTGTCTGATTATATTATTGTAACGTCCCACGATTTTTCGCGCGGTTCTATACCAAATTCTATTCGTAAACCTCAGTATCACTCCATCAAACTCTAGCAAACTCAACTCCTACCTCATTCTCCTCAATCGTCGATCACCTTGATGTTATACCTTAGCGGTCACCAACACAAGATGATCGATACAAACTCCACCTCGCTGATGTATCTTAGAGATCCCCATCGCGAGATAATCGTTACAAAACCCTCTTCGCCTATTCGTCCTACAAGGCACGAATTATTCCCTCTTATATGAATTCAAACAAATCCTTCGTTACAAATCCCTCTTAAATCGAGACCAAGTCTCAATCCCCTCTTTACGACTCATGAAGTCCGAGCCACTTTAACCCCTTTCCTATTAAACACCCAAAAATTCATTCGATGAGTTGAGTATCTCCTTTCACAGTCATAAAACCCCAAAAATCTAACTGCGACGCATATTTGGCGTACGTGACATAAAAATGTCTATTAATAGTTGTACCGTTTACAAAAAACCCGGAAGTCCTACTACGCCTTATCCCGAAATGTGTCAAGGCCACTACCGCGCGTACCCCCGCAACGTCCTTATAAATACGAGGGGACCGAGACAGAAGTGCTCTTTCAACGATAACAATTCGTCCAAGGAACATTGTTAAAACAAGAAAGTTTATATTATAATCATCTCGAAACTCATTGTAAGCATTAATAACCATACCATTTTACATTGTATATCATCCTCATACCATAATTTTGTATTATTATTGCTATTTCATATTATTGCTATTTCATATTATTGCTATTTCATATTATTCACTTTAGTTACTGTTTATTGCATTGTCTTGTTTACGCTTATTGCGATTTCATATTGTTTCTTTCAATAACAATTGATTATTACTTATTCATATGTAACTCATATTCATACTCTTACGTTTCTATAACCATTGTATATAATGAATGCCATGTACTAATGATAAATCCCTGGAGCATAACCAAACGTAAAAATCACCAACAGTGCATCGAATTGAATAAACAAATTCCATTTAAATCACGTTACGAGTTATTGTGTCTAGTCATCTGTTTGCGAAAATTCCCAAACGGAATCAAGCTGTCTCGACAGCTGATTCCCGTTCGTGAACGCGAGAAAGGCTCGAGTGTTTACAAACATACTGTTGCATGAGCCGTGCAATCCACGAAAAACTAAACGTGGTTTCTTATATATATAACTGCAACGGTAAATCCAGTCACCGAAACCAAAACAAAACAAGTAATATAACGGGTGCTCTCCAAGTGTATATTTACCTTCCTTTAACGATTAGAGTGACGGATTCAATATTCGCGCCTGATCGCCTCCAGAAATTCTAAGTGTGACGGATTTGACATTCGCGCCTGATTCCCCTTTAACGTTTAGAGTGACGGATTACAGATTCGCGCCTAAATTCCTACCCCAAACCTCAGAGTGACGGATTTAAGATTCGCGCCTGGACTTCCCTCAAACCCCACAGAGTGACGGATTTAATATTCGCGCCTGACATTCCCTCAAAACCCTCAGTGTGACGGATTCAATATTCGCGCCTGGACTTCCCACAAACCCCTCAGAGTGACGGATTTAAGATTCGCGCCTGGAAATCCCTCAAACCCCCACAGAGTGACGGATTTAATATTCGCGCCTGACACCCATTCCTTCCCCAATTGTCATCGTTCCCAAAGACCTCACCCGGGACGTGACATTATTTTCTTTTTTTTTTGTGATGTACTTGCAGCTCATTTTGATTTCACATCTTTTTTTATATTGTAATTATATTATTTTCTTTTTTGTGTGATTATATTATTTTCTTTTTTTGTCTGATTATATTATTTTCTTTTTTTTTGTGATGTACTTGCAGCTTATTTTGATTTCACATCTTTTTTTATATTGTAATTTTATTTTTTATTTTTTATTTATGTGATTATATTTTTTTGCTAATAATACTTTATTCGTTCTTGACTTTTTCATGTTTCTTTGTCTTTTTTGTGTTTTTTTTATATTTATTTGTTGATAATACTCTTTTTCCTCGACTTTTTCATGTATACTATTTTCTTCTTTTTTGTGATTTTGGATAATACTTTTTTTGTCCTCGACATTTTCGTGTACTTGGCGTATTTTTTACTTTTTTAAAGTTTTTTTGGGAGATCTCACTTCTTTTTACAAAGCTAATTCATGTACTTGGCGTAATTTTTTTACTTTTTTAAAGTTTCTTTATGGGGATCTCACTTCTTTTTACAAAGATAATTCATGTTCTTGGCGTCATATTTTTTTACTTTTTTGATGTTTTTTATTGGGATTTAGAATTTCAGCTTCTTCTTTTTTACAAATTTTTCCCTGTCACGGGTACTAAAAGTAAGGATAAAATAAGGAAATCCCAAGAAATTATAAATTCTGATATATCTTCGTTACACGTCCACGCGTTTACGGCGCACTGCAGACTATCGAGTGATGTTAGAAGATAAAGCTAGTTTGTAGCCAGTAAAGCTTACTGGGAATACTCGGAATAGCGCAAAGCAGCCCAGCGAGTGTACTTTTATTATTTTTTGGTTAAGGAGAAGTTCTACGTAAGTTTAACACCTTCCCCCAAAAAAACATGTGCACTGCATTGCCGATCTATATGTGGTATATGAATGAATGTATAGTACTTTGTGTGCAGTATATAGTGCGCGAAGCAGCTTATGACGCTGAAAGCAGCCTTTGGCGCTGAACGTATTTATCATTGAACTGTAATAAAAACCACAATTAACATCTTTCGAAGAAAAATATGTATGCATTTTTAGCATTTCGTGGCCAAGCTTGTTTTTCTACTCGTAAATCATCAACGAATACCCACGTTGTGCCCTTACCCCTTACCATACTCGTGTAATGACCATCGGAAATACTTTTACCGTCGTGGAAAATCGCTGCCTTAAGTTTATAACAGTGATCTACGAATTGTATTTTAGTAGTAGGCATTGCTTTGATGTTGAAATTTTCATCTTTCGTTGTTCCACTACTATCGTGATCGAACAAATGTAATTTTGTAATAAGAATTTGTTTGGAAGCAGTTATATCGATTTTCTTCATTGTATTTGAATTTGAATTATCACAATTATTGCAAGGATCTTTCTGATTTTTCCATCCTGTGAAATTGTGTTTTATTATATCTTGAAATTCAAATGTTTTTTTTTTAACATTTTGGGCAGTGCAAGATGTACCACACAATTTGTACTGATAGTAGTACTTGTGTAATTACACGCTAAACATCTTAATACTGTTGTTATTTCGTGTTGTATTGCATTCTTAATAAGAATCTCATGATCGCAAAGAGAGGTAATAAACTCAGCTGCATCATGCAGCTGATTGTAAGCGTATTTTTCTCCTGCGAATTGCCGTAATGATATTATGTTTGGATTTTGATCCGATTTATATTGGTTAATAAAGACTTTTATAATATCATCAGCTTTTTCCGTCGAAAATAAGTTTTCTCTTATAGATGAACAATATAACATGCATTGGATTGTGGCATTCGCATAACAAGATACACCATCAGAATTCGGGAGACCTCTTACGTTGTATTGAGTGGTATCCGCGATGTGATCATTAGTATTCTGACATTCGGAAACATTATAATTTACTGCCCAAACAGCATCACGAACTTTGCGAACGCGGTTTTTAGAAATTGAAATAGTCATAAGATCAGGTCTATATTTTTTTCGCAATCTATTGTACTCTATTATAGCCGATTCTTGTGCCTTTACGGAAGATGGATCATAATTTATAAGATGCAGTCCTTGTAATGTGGTCACCCGTGAAAGAGCAACGTAAATTTGTCCGCAAGTAAATATTGAATTACCTGCTTCTACGACAGCATTCTGCAAGCTTAGTCCTTGACTTTTGTGAATAGTTATACCATAGCTAAGGCAAATCGGAAATTGTTTTCTCATAACGAACGCTCTATCCATTACATCAAATTTAACACATACACGTTCTATTATATGTTCTTGCCCAGTGGGTAATATAATTTTCAATTTTTCAACGTCATTATCAACACCTCGTGTAACTGAAACAAGTTTAGCTATGGTACCGTTAACAAGACCCAGCGTAACATCAATATTTCTTCTAATCATGATTTGCACTCCTACTTTAACAATTACGACCCTTGCAAGTCCCGCCGTTCGGGAGCTATCGTCGTCGTTATTGTTTAGTACCTTTGACACCTTTTTTTTCAAGTACGGTGCACAATTCATTGTATCATGAGCGATCAAATGGATTTCTTCGGATGGAAATCGACTCAGCATTGCAGCGTTCAAAACATCACACTGAACACATGTGGGAAGTAAACACACCGTATTAGATCCCACATTAAGCATGTAATTACATAATTCGTTTAATCGGTCATTACAACAATATGTCGCTTTGAAATTTAATTTCCTCGATTTTAATAGCTTTGTATCCGAATCGGTCACTACTCCGGTGCGAATTCTCGACAAGATGTCTTTGTAAATATTATCACCCTGCTGTCGCATGTTTATTGTCAATTCGTCATAGCTAAACAAGGCAGACCATAAATTATAAGAACCTAACCCTCCAACATTTTTCTCTATACTCTTATTGGATAATTGTATAAAAGCAGGTTCTTCGTGAACAGGAGGAAGTTGTAGTAAGTCACCAAATAGCAGCATAGGTATTTTTCCGAACCAAGCATCATCTGAATCTGCGGTATCAAATATTTCTGTAAGTCGTAGATGTATGTACAGGAAAATTACGTTAGAAACCATCGAAATTTCATCGATGATTACTAAAGCAACATTTTTGAGTTGATCTCGTACAATTTGAAGGGCTGCATCGCTAAGTTGCTTATACTGGGCTGTATGCCCATGTTCTACGGGTAATTGGAATAATCGGTGTATGGTAAGACCTTCGATATTAAAAGCTGCGATTCCAGTAGGAGCAGTTACTGCTGTGTCTTTTCCGATAATCTGCTTGATCCACTGTCTAATAGTTTTTATTAAAAAACTTTTCCCAGTGCCACCTTCGCCACTCACGTAAAGTCTGAGAATGTTATCGTTAGACGTCAAGGACTTAGTAACTTTATCAAATATCTGCTTCTGATCATGGTTCAATTCCAAAATCATTTCTGCAAGATCACCACAGTCAAATTTGTTTTCCGCGTCTTTAAAATCTTTCATGGCACCGACAGTTTCAACGGGAACACACTCTATTGGGTGATCGCCTTGATCATTTTCTTCTTGTTCTACAGTATTCAACACGTTCTTTTCAATTTCTTCCTTTATATGATCACGTGCTTCTTGAATATCCGTTATTCGTTCGTGATATTGAACTGCTTCTGTCAATTGTGATTGTAGCGACAAGAAAGCTTCCGCATATGTGTTAAATCCATTTTTTAATTCGTCGGTGTTTCTCCAAGATTTGAATAATAATAATAATGAGAAATAATAATTCTCAGGTTGGATTTGAACATTGTACTTATAATGATTGATAAGATAGCCTCTTTTCCTTTTTTTCACAAACAAAGATGCACGAATTTCATAATATTCTGTTTTTTCAGACGGTCTAATTTTAGTAACGTCATACCACATAGCAAAATCGTACAGATGCTTTGATTCTAATTCCCTAGGTCTGTTAGGGTAGTAATCATCTATGAGAGATGGACAAAATATGTCTGTGGATTCACCTTCCAGATCTTCAATCTCTTTGCGAGTTTTCAATTTCCTACTTCTCATTATATTTACATCTAACCATCTAATAGTAGTACTGTAGTCAGTTCCATGCAATGATAATCCTAAAAGAGTATCAGCGCATTCAGGCGCTCCACATTCTCTATGATTTAGCATGCGCATTCCAAGGTTGCATAGAAGACTAGCCAATGACTTAGTAGAATTGATTGCTGCCATAGTGTCCGTAGCGTAACTTTTTTCCGGCTTTGACACATACTTAGTACAGTAACATGTTACCAACCCTGTCTTTTCCCCAATATATTGTATATCCATGTTACCTCTCCAAACCGTGAGAATGGGAGCATTAAAATCGTTGATACGGACTTCCTTTATTGAACGTGGAAGATCATAGAGTCTACCTTTTGCTTTCAATTGTTTTCTAGCACCTATAGAAACAGCCACATCCCTTATTATCAAAGTATCTGTAACTGGACGTGGAAATGAAAATCTACATATTTTACAGAAGGAATTTTTAGTTTTTTTGTTGCGTAGACAGTAACTATTGCATGTATGCATTTGATGTGCAATTACTCGTCTATATAATTCTGGCGACACATGCGGTGATGGTAATCTGCAAGTGACGTATTTCATTATGAATGCTGCTACTTCTTCCTTCGTTGATTTATCGATTATGGGAGCATCTTCAATCCAAATTAAAAGATGAAAATGTTGTAATCCCCTGCTCTGATATTCTCTGCGCCAAAAGTAATGAGTGACCTTGCCAATCGGATTGTCTGGCGAACATATGAAATCCAGCATAGCGTGGAATGTATTATCTATAAATCGAGCAGTTGAAACGGGATCAGAAGCAATAAGTTCGTTCGGGGACATTTTAGCCACCGATGGGCCGTTTACTTCACGAAGGAATTCTATTAAATCTGTCCATAACCATT
Source organism: Andrena flavipes (assembly GCA_963971345.1). NCBI lineage: Eukaryota > Metazoa > Arthropoda > Insecta > Hymenoptera > Andrenidae > Andrena > Andrena flavipes. The sequence continues at coordinate 28,462,789 of OZ020479.1, forward strand.
CACTTGGACTGAGCGTGAGGAACCATGTAGCTGGTCCATAATGATGTATCATACAGTTCAAATCGTTTCTCGGTTTTCGCCAATATTGTGCTGTATTACGTAATCTGGAAAAAATAGTGTTCAAGTTCGTTTGTAGCTGATCTTTAGAGAGTTGCTCTAGAAAACCAGCAGCTGTGTATTTTTCACGTGGATTTACGACGTTCATTTTGTGAAAAATTCCAGCGTTCAATTGCCGCATATTGGTATCGTGTAATAAATGAAAAATATATTGCATGTTCAATCGAAATTGCGAATGCTTGGACATCAGTTTGGACTTAATGAATTCATGATCAGTCAAACGTACCAATCTTTCTTCATGCTGTCCATTCACCCCATAAGGATATAAATCTGGGAAACATTTCACATCTAAGTGTTCAGCACGATGGCCCAACGGAATGTCATGAACTTTAAGCATTTGATAGAGTGCGGTAGCAGATTCGTTAACCCTTTTGTCATACATTGGATAAATCGTAAACTGATCATAATATGAATCAGATTGTGACATTTGCGTCAATAATGCACGTTTGTGGTTTTCATCGATATTAAGTGTTTCACCTTCAACGTCCTCGATAGATTCGTTATTATCATCATTGGCAACAACTTCTTCTTGAAATTCTGTATCTGGTAATTTGGCACTCAGCAATAAATCATGCGATTGTGGTAAAACAATTTCCGAGTATAGAGGATTGTTGGCTTTCAACCACACTAAGGCATTCCATACTTTCTTCAAATCAACTAACTTTTCCCAAACTATTTTAGATTTTGTTGGAACGCCCCGCACCAATATGTATAATTCGTGATTTTGATTTAAAGGTTCAGTCAGAGGACAGATTTTTTTTAAATTTTCTTCTAACGGCAAAGGAAGATGAAATGTTCTCCCCTTTACTTTTGGAAACATATGTTTATGTGGCATATTTTTACGCATTACTGTATCCATTCTCACAATCGTTTGAAACGGTTTAGCTCTTTGAATGAGAATTCGCTCGTAATCGTTCAACACTGCTATTTCTGGAACTGAACGTACATCAAGCTTATTTAAAATACATTTTAGTGGTATTGAATCTTTGCGAATTTTATCGTGGCAATATCTGCAAATAAAATGCACGTCACCAACTTTGTATCCAATATGATTTAACAACGTTTCCAGTACATTTCCCTTATATGTTCTTTTAGAAATATCAAGCTTACGAACCTCTCTTTGAAAACAGAGTTTCTCGCAGGAAACGCACGGGATGCGTGGGGTGTCCATAGACCGCTTTGTGAAAGCTCTAAATGCTAAATAATATCGAGATATAATCTCTTCTTCCTTCAAACATATTTCAGTATTATTTTTTTTTAACGCATCAGCTTCTTTCCGAGCTTGCAGTGTTATTCGTTCAAGTGTTTCAAGGTCATTATCGTTTAAGGCTTTGTCTAAATTATGTAATTGGTCTTTATAAATGCTCGCTATTTTGTATATCATTCTCTTCAAATGTCGTAAATTCGGAAAGTGAGGTGCCAAAATCTCAATGGCTAAAAAATTGGACTTACATAGTTTAGGGTTTATGTAACAACCATGAGAATGACCAGCTTTTTCAGCATGCACTTTATTAGAACAGCTACTGATATGGTTGTTCAACTTATGTACCTTTTTTAATGAGTATTCTAACAATCGTTTGAATAAATCCTGTAAATTATTCAGAATTTCAACATCTTTTGTTTTACAAAAATAACTACAATGCCATGCTTTTAGCGTCTTCTTCGATTGCAATACAGGTAGCACGTTTATAGCTTTCCCTTCCGAATTCAATATAATTGATTCAGAACCGGTGAAAGTATGGTACGAACTTTCCGCAAAATATGATTCTGAAGAAGATGTATGTCTGGATTGTCCGCACAAAGCATTAATCCTGTCATCAACTTCTAAACATTCTGCTGCGTGCGTTAAGGAAACTTCCATTTTGTGTTTACAATCTTTCAACAGTTTCCTCATTTCCAAAATGTACTTTTGCTTAATATGAAAACACCATTTTATTATACGCTCAGCTTCCAATCTACTTGCTTCTCCAGACGGCATGCTAATAATTTTTGAAAGTTTTCTAATATAAGTTTCTTTGTTATTCTTGGTTGCTATATTGTCATTTGTTACAGCAATATTAAGATACTTTTTTTTTATTTGCAGAGCAGCACGACGTTTTCCTACTTTATTATAATCATCTCCTTTACGTATTTCATCATAATATACTTTCCGCTTTTTGGAGATAACTTCTTTATTTACCTGATAATAATTTTTTTTCTTTCCGCAATTCACTTCTTTATTTGCGTCATAATGCACTTTTGCCTTTTTGATTATACCTTCTCTATTTAGCTCATAATAATTTTTTCGCTTTCTGCATTTCAGTTCTTTATTTGCATCATAATGCACTTTTGCCTTTTTGAGTATACCTTCTCTATTTAGCTCATAGTAATTATTTTTTCTCTTTCTGCATTTCTCCCTTTTTTACAATCTTTGCCTTTTTTCATGTTGCACTCCTCTTTCTTTGCTTTATAAACAGCTCTTCTTTTTAAATTAATTTCCTCTTTATGTTTTTTATAATAATTAGACTTGTATTCTGTCTTATTACATGGAACGTATACATTGGTGAGTTTGGACTTTGAAACGAATAGTGGTTCTGTCTGAATTATACGTTTTGTATGTGTAGTGACTTCTTTGTCACTAAGTGGTATATCTTGAACTGAGGATATTTCATCTTTTTCGTTAGTAATGTCACTTTTACCGATTTTAAATAGAGGATCATTTCCACAAGGAGGATTTTGATTAATTATACTATCAATTGCAGATCCATATTCGTGCACACAGCGTGTTAATTGTTGATCCTGATTGCTTGGGAAATGTTCTATACAATTAGATTGAAACATTTTGATCAAATGTTGACGCATCAACGCATGGGTGTACGTTACTTTGTCTGGTAATATTTTGAATAATAACGAGACAGCAAATGCAATAGCAAAAACTCCGCAATCCCGACCATTAGGTTGAGTTTGTACACGTGGAAATTCAATAAATTCTTCGTCAATTGCACCGTCTTGTTTGTTTAAAAAAGGGTATAACTTCTCCAGATAAATTTTATGATGACTATGCAACTTCGAGGAATTAAGAGAATCATAAATATAAACTCTTCTTTCATCATGTTTATAGAAGCTACAAACCCAATGTCCCCCTGCATTGGTTCCAATCTTATCGCTTTGGTGCAAAATCTGTATGTGATCCTGATTTTCAGGAACTGGTTGAATTGTATTAGGCAATTGAACCCTCCACGTCTCGCGTGGTTTATAATTGGAGTTAGCTTCTAATAATTTGTGAAAATATTCGATATGATCATCTGTTAACCATTCGTCTTTAATGATAATTTGCAAATTACGAAAACTGAGTGGTAAGATATTATTAATACTATTAATTATAGACATAACGAATTATACTTTTATTATATGTAAAGGAAATGTAATTCCTTCAATTCAAATATTGCCGCGCTCTCTCAAGACGCTAATAAAGTAGGGCGTGTAAGGAACGCGAGAGAAAACAAAAGCAGATGTGCACGTGGTAACACACGCAGATTAATTATAAACGAAACTTAGTAATAAAACTAGTACCAGGGTGATCAATGACATTAAATGTCGTTTCTTTATTACAGGTAGCAACTTTGTAAATAATAGTATAATAGTAAGTAGGATATAAATAACGAAATAGGTTAGGTTAGGTTTTTATTTTTCTCTTAGTTTACAAACTAACAGATGGCATTTCAGGGTACACTCGGTTCAAACGATTGTGGCCGATCGAGTTTCGATTGCATTCGAGCTCACTAGGGCTGGCTTTTTTACATCGCTACGATTCTACAGTATTTCGTGAATATGGTGGGGCCACTGCCAACGGGAACCTATGGCTTGGCAGTGCCCCCACCATATTCACGAAATACTGTAGAATCGTAGCGATGTGAAAAAGCCAGCCCTAGTGAGCTCGAATGCAATCGAAACTCGATCGGCCACAATCGTTTGAACCGAGTGTACAACCCTATATAGCCCAACGAACAATAGACATTCTAAATAACGAAATATAATAACTCTATTACAGAGAAACTCAGTTTTGTTATTGGTTAACCGTAGGGGTATATATTTTTTTCTAGTTTTCTAGTATACACTATTCTATTGTATACGATAATATATATAATTCTAGTTTTCGAGTATATATAATAATATATATTATTAATATATAATTCTAGTTTTCGAGTATACACTATTCTATTGTATACGATAATATAATAAAGCGCGATGCAGCCAGTAATAAAGCTTACTCGCAAAAGCGCAAAGCACCCAAGGTAGCGCAAAGCAGCCACGCGAGTATAATTTATTCTTGAATACTCCAATCTGTAAAAAATGAAAAATTTGTAATAAACAGTAAACTAATATCATACGTAGTATTTTATTATATATAAATAAATGTGAACGTCACTTACCAAATATAATATTTTCTCTTTTACTTCTCCTACTGATGAGAAGTATTGGATTTCCTTCAAAGGGACTTGATACTAAAAAGATACACATTTCAATAAAGATATAGGTTAGCAAAAATCTGCGCAGACTATTATTATTTTATTACACATGTAATGAAACAATAACCTATTCGTTGAAAATATGTTCGTTTCATCGTGCGTACACCTTAATTAATAATAATGAAGCACACTTACATGCAAGGAAATGAAGAGGAATTTTCGGACGCCGTAACACACGTAAGCTTCGGTCGCCCGCTTTGTCTTTTGACGTGCCCGTCGGTCAGAGCGAACCCTCCTCGTACCGAGGCAATGTGCCACCGGTCATGTACCGCCGCGATCGGGACAGAATCTTCTTTACCCTCGCCTTTTGATTTCGCTTTCAGCACAGACGAGGTATAGAATAGACCAATCACCCAATGTATTTTTGTGTCGCCGGTTTGAGGGGTCCTAGGACCCCCCATACCATTTTAAGGTCGCATGCAACGTTACCGGTGAAGTCTCAAAACAGATTGTAACGCTACGCGTGGTAGGAACTAAAATTAAGCACGAGTAAAACTAGGTTATATTTTGAGAGTCAAAGCCCGCGATTTACAAATGTTTCTGTTAGAGTAACAATTTAAAAATCGTCTTATGAACATATTCCGTTCAACGGAAGAGAACGGAGGAAGAAAATAAAACGATATCACATTCGTCTTTTAACCTTGCTGTCCTATTCCGGTTTATTTAACGCAAAACAAATTTCATTCCCTTGCAATAACGTAATTTGTAAAAACAGGACTTTAATGTATTTTAAGAGCACCTGTTGCTGAACCCCACCCATGTATCATGTGTTGCCGCTTACATTAAGGCGGCGCGAAGAGATTTATATATATCGTCATATCATCTACAATTATTTATTAATCAGTGTGAAAATTGGTGAAAATCTTCCTTGTATATTAAGGAAAAACTTTGTCGCTGCAAGTTATATGTACCTCAAAATTACCAGGATGGGCAAAAAAAATTACTTGAAATCATAATTTAATCTACGACACTCCATTTTTTTAAGTCGGCGCCAGATTTACACAGTGCAAATGATGAGGCGCCGATATAAAAAAATTAAGTGTCGTAGATTAAATAAGGAACAAAATTACTTTTTACTTTTTAGCGCATTTCATATTTTTTTGAAGTCGGTTTTAATTATGATTTTCCATTTTTTGGAACGATGCGCCAGTATTGTGACTTTTACACGCTGGTGGCGAAAAATCTCTCCGTACAGAGGTATAGCGCCGTGGTCAACCCTGTCTTAGCTGAAAATTTTGAAATTGAGACGGGTACGAGATCAGTCGACATTGTTTGCAAACCTCATTACAATGATCTGGGGTGTGAGTGGTAAACCGATCATAAAAGCGGAGCGCGCGGCTCGCTTACCTGGGCCGGGAAATTCCCAATAGCTCTTTGCTACGTTCATTAGAAAGAGACCATCCTAAAATTTTCGAAGCTCGGGGCTCACCGCTGTCCAGCAGACGCTGACAGCCAGGGGTGTGCGGGTACCCGACGTTTCGGGCTCGGGACGGGCCGGAAACTTTCGGTCGAGATCGGGCAGGATCCCGTTACTTTCGTATTGCTCGAGAACCCGAAGTTTTCGGGATCCCGAGGCCGGTATTCTCAGTCGTTGCTTATTCTTAAGTTCGTCTTAAGCATGCTGCATCCTCTATTAGTCTACGAGGTTAGTAAAGGATGCCGCATGCTTAAGACGATCTTAAGAATAAGCAGCGACTGAGAATACCGCCCCGAGAGTCGTTTCGGGCTGCAAGCATAGCTGCCATGAGCGGGCAATTTGATTTCAGATCAGCTCGGCAAAACTCGGACGCGATCGGCTCGACACACTATTATATCGGCTCACAGACTATTCGGTAGCAATGAAAATACATATATATGTACTTAAATGAATAATAAGATACTAATTCTGATTCAACAGGAGATAGAAGGGTAAAATCTTTTCACTGGTCTTGATATAAATGATATACATAATTCTTTCCGTCTCGGTCCCCTCTTAATGGCTGGCTTTCGAGCCGATCTCTTCTATTTTACATATTATGCTTTTCTAAAACTGCAAAATATGTAGTAATATCCGCAGCGTTTCAAGACCATTATACTCATTCATCTTTTCAGAAAGTTAAAATTGGATGGCCACGATATTCTGGCCTTTCTCTTGAAATCGGTTGAACGGTAACGCGTACCTTTTTTTTACGACCCTGATGGGTTCTTAGGTAAAAGCTTTCGAACGACGCGGCTCGGAGGTCATAAACGCTAGACTAGTGGCATAAGGACAAAGTCAGCAATAGGCCATTCAGTAATGACTATGCCAATTTCTATCATAGACGTATCACTAATGGATTACTAGTGTTTTTCTGATAAAAATAACACCAAACATGATATAATTCTGATTATTTTTAATGACTGTAATAGAAAGTACTTGGAGTAAAGTAATTGAGGAAAGTAATAAAGAGTACTTAAATTCTACGTGAACTGACACCACGGGCGTCTGTAGACTTTTCTTCATGGGGTGGGGTAACTTTGAAGTGATGGTGGTGAAAATTATAGTAATGAAAAAACAAGTAGCCCGCTTGCTTTTTTGAACTCATTTTGTATTGCCAATTTAATTAAAAATTTAAATCCGAAATTGTCGGATTTAGTATATTCACTTTCAGAATTTTAGAATTATAAATTTCGAATTATTCACTTGTTTAGTATAAACTTAACAGAGACAAGTTCTTAAAAATAGGCAATTTTTTTCTCAAAAGTCAGGGGGGACAACTTAACGTAAGCGCTACCTACACTCGTGTATTTACATCGTAGATGTTTTTTATAATTTTTAAATAGTTAATTTTCAGTAGTTAATAAGGACAGAGCCAATCAATTTGTAACGACACGTAGGGATTTAGGGGCCTCGGGTCCAAAAGACTACAAATATAAATTTTACAAAAACGTTTAAATTCATTATTTTCAATGACTTTTACTTGTCGTAGGATAGGCACCGTCTATTTAGACACGCGCGAAGTGCAGAAATTTGTGGGAATGTAAGTAGCAGCGTCAATTTTTAATATTTTTCCGTGTACGACATGTGAAAATATTAATTAAGTGTTCCACTTCACGAAAAATACTAACAATCAATTTCATCTTGCAATTTATAGCTTGTATAAGCTCTCAAGAAGTGCCATATTTCAGCGCCATATAGGCTCCTGATCCCCGAAATAGGTTTCCAGAAAGAAATCCGGTGTGAGTGGTTAACAAACCGAGCCAAAGCGTAGCTTAGCGAAAGCCCACCCTCTATGTTAAACTCTCACTCTAAACAAGTCACACGTATACAAGCACGCACACATATTTAAGTATTTCAACACATTTCAGAGTAGTTCTTGAGTTGGCCGCTGTTCATGAACAGAGGTCGTTAAATTCAGTCCTCAAATTATGGGTCGGTACCACAGATTGGGTGGCGACACGAAGTCCCATAAGGCGATAGGTCTATTCTATACCTCGTCTGTGCTTTCAGCCTTATTATTTATTCGGTCCGGATCTTACATACAGTTAAATACTCATGTAGTTAGAAAAAAAAATACCATTTCGGCTTTTTGTCGAATGAACCTTCGTTTTCTAGATATTGTAATTTAAAGTTTTTAACGTACGTAGAAATCCTGTAATACATAATATCCCTCGATGGAAGGTATTCAATCGCGGCCGGCGATTGAATTCCCATCGTTTCAATCATGAGCGCTTCGATTAAAGATTGACTCGGGTTTAGTCTCATTCAAAAGTCTCGAATAAAATTTTCGTCTTTTAGTCGTATTCAATTTTTTATTTTAAATAATTTTCTGCCCATCTCTGGGCCAATGTTCGAGTTCCTCCACAATTCAACAACATATACTACTTTTTTTTTTTAACAATTTTTCCCGTGGTAATATATTTTGTGGATATTACGTATCATATACGTTACATATTATTCTACGCAACTTTTATGGTTACTAAGGTTAAAACTGCATTTATAACATAACATATTATTCTCATTATCTCTTTCACCGGTGGTTTCATATTCTTGTACTGCGAAAATATTTCATTCCGAAACTTTCGACGCCTGCAATTGTCGAGCAGGTAAAGTGTGATAGCCGTTAAAATAACCGTATTTTTAACATTAAAATTTGCGTACAATAATATATATATATAAATAATATAATATATGTAACGTACTATATATAAAATACGTAATATCCACAATATATATTTCCACGGGAAAAATTGTTAACCCTATCGACAAATAGCCGAAATGGTATTTTCATACTACATGAGTAATACGACCCCCATATACTGTTGTTCCAAAAGCGATTTCCACATCCGTGGCGTTCCCCTGTTAGCTTCCCGGCTTAAAAATTAAAAATCAACAATTCAAACATCCCGCGGCAGAATGTGTCCGTATCTATGCGAAAAGCGGGCTCCTTAAAAAACAAAAGAGCAGCGGAGGAGCTCGCCTCATCGTTGCACGTGTGAAGAAGCTCATTCTCGATCGTGACTGCCCACCGGCGACAATGAATGTAAATGTAAGTATTAAAAAACATACTATTCATATATATAATCATACCAGAGGTATCGTAATTCATAATATACTCTAGCCCGGTTATCTGTATTCGCTAATTTTATTCGTGAGATATTCGTGAGATTTATTTTTATTATTCGTTAGTTTTATTCACGATTCGTGAGATTTTTTCGTCACTTAAAATCTGATCACACGCGGCGTATGATAGAGATATGATAGAAGAAAAAGTCATATTGTTCAATTGCAAATTGGTAATAGGAAATTCGGATTATACATTACAAAATATATTTCTTCTCATTACTTCACGAGCCTTTCTTTTATTATTCAATAAAAAAACCTGTAACGTATTATATTATAACATTATTTTGTGAACGATTCACAATTGTAACTATTAGTAAAACAAGAAGATATTGCAGACGTTAACTTATAACGCCAACGATTAAAAATATATCAAACATATCTCGTAAACGAACATGTAAAGTACAACATTTTGAAAGTCTTTGGTAGACACTTTGCCTATGTTAACTATCAGTGTAAGTAGACCGTAACTGTATAGCAAGTAATACAACAAGAAGATATTAGACACATTGAAGCATATTCTATAGACACGTTGAAGCATATTCTATAGACACGTTGAAGCATATTCTATATAACTTGTAACGCCAGCGATTAGAAATATAAAACACATCCGAGTTAAAATATGCTTCTATGTATCCAATATGTTCTTGTTGTATTACCTGCTATACAGATATGGTCTACGCCCACTGACACTTAACGTAGGCAAAGTACCTACCAAATTGTTCAATTGCAAATTGGTAATAGGAAATTCGGATTATAAAAATAAAAATTACTTTACATTACATTACATTACAAAATATGTTTCTTCTCATTACTTCACGAGCCTTTCAATTATTCAATCATACAAAAAACTGTAACGTATTAACATTAACATAATTTTGTGAACGATTCGCAGTTGTAACTAGTAAAACAAGAAGATATAGCACACGTTGAAACATATTCTATAACTTATAACACCAACGATAAGAAATATATCAAACACATCTGAGTTGATCGTAAACGAATATGGAAAGTACAACATTTTGAAAATCTTTGGTAGGCACTTTGCCTATGTTAACTATCAATGGAAGTAGACCGTAACTGTATAGCAAGTAATACAACAAGATATTAGACACGTTGAAGCATAACATATTCTAACTTGTAACGCCAGCGATTAGAAGTATCAAACACATCCGAGTTAAAATATGCTCCTATGTATCCAATATGTTCTTGTTGTATTACTTGCTATTGCTATACAGTTACGGTCTACTTGCATTGATAGTTAACATAGGCAAAGTGCCTACCAAAGACTTTCAAAATGTGGTACTTTCCATGTTCGTTTACGTTCAACTCAGATGTGTTTGATATATTTCTAATCATTGGCGTTATAAGTTATAGAATACTTCAACATGTGCAATATCTTTTTGTTTTACTACTAGTTACAACTGCGAATCGTTCACAAAATAATGTTATAATATGTTACAGTTTTTTGTATTGAATGAATAATAATAATGGAAAGTCTTGTGAAGTAATGAGAAGAAACATATTTTGTAATGTAATGTAATGTAATTTTTATACTTTCACATCATATACTGTTTCAGTTTTCAAATTTTTATATTTCCTAATTTCCAATTTGCAATGGAACAATACGTACCCTTGTGCTACATGTATGACTTTCTTCTATCATATGCAGCTTTTATGAACCGTTGATCTTTTTGGTTAACTAATTGTTTATTAATTTTTGTAGGCAAATATGGCGGACGTGTCATTAGATGGTAAATAATAAAAATTTATTTATACACCTACATTTATTCAAATTTATTTTTCCAGTCATTTAATAATGAAATTAATTTATTTAGATATCGACGCTGAATTGGCGATATTAAACATGGCGGAGCCGCCACTGCCCGCCACTCCGCCACCAACACCACCACCACCACCACCACTAGCACCAGCACGAGCACCCCAATCATCAACGAACCCAGCCACGGCCGATAGTAAGTACATACACATTTTATTAAGAAGTTACAGTCGGTGTAGAAAGTATTCGTACAGCGACCAATTTAAAGTAAAACTTTGCATATCAATGTCAGTAATAAATTTTAACGGAAAACAATGATTAATCGTTATTCTTTGATGTTTGTAGAATAGATTTTGTATAAACAAAATTTTTTTTCGGACCCAAATATTTTGAATTTGTTGGCATTACTGAATTATACAAAATCTATTCTACAAACATCGAAGAATATTGATAATTAATCATTGCTTTCCGTTAAAATTTATTACTGACATGGATATGCAAAGTTTTACTTTAAATTGGTCGCTGTACGAATACTTTCTACACCGACTGTATATGTTTTTAGAATGCTTGAAAATAAGTATAAATTGAAATACTAATAAATTTATTGTTGTTTTTTACTACTAATTACAGAACCACACGTGGCTCGGCATATGAAGGGCGGGTGGAGGGTGAGGGCCAGGAAGGAAAAAACAGCGGTTTTAGAAGCTATACGCGACCAGGCCCGCACCCTCAGATCACTAATTTGTGAAGAATATCGCGGCCGTGGCCGGGGCCGGGGCCGTGGCCGGAGCCGTGGCTGGGAGCAGGGCCGCGGACGTGGCTCGGAGCGGGGTGGCGGACGCAGCCATTAACTAAAATAAAAAATAAAATAAATAAAATTATTTTTTAAATATATAAAAATGTGGTTATTTATTTGTATATCACTTAACATAGATCTTATATAGAAATAGTGGCCTTTTGCTATGGACATTCCACGCGAAATTGAAGTTTTAAGAAAAAATTATTCCAGTTAAAAAAAATACAAATTTTATCCATTTTTGTGCAATTATTTTAATCAAAAGCAGTTTTTTAACATCTGGTGCAATTTTAAAAATCTCGCAAAAAAGGAGAATATAATTCAATCTTTCCCCTTGATGGAGAAATTTTAAAAAATATGGACATTTCAAAATTGGCCCTGTAAAAATTGCCGAAAGTTGACGCTGCGTCAAATCACACCGGCTCGACTGGCTGAGCCGTGCGGTACTCGCAGCGGCCAAGCGGCTATATCTGCTATTCTTATACAATGTTCTCGAATATGGTAAGTATTTGTAATAAACTAAAGATGGACAACTTTTACTGTTTTTTATACACAACATAATAGGTTACTCAATTTTTGGTGTTCGCAATATTTTCCTTGAAACGAAGGTGACCCTCAGTTTTTTAAATGGAATGCTATGTATTTGATTAGCGAATATAAAAGCGACTGTCAAGGCAAATTCAACCATATGGTATATTATGACCTTTAAGTTAGAAATGAAGAAATGAAAGACAAAATTCAATCTACTATACATAGTTCGATATATTTATTTCATTCCTAACCATGTGTAGCCTTGGAGGTCATAATATACCATATGGTTGAATTTGCCTTGACAGTCGCTTTTATATTCGCTAATCAAATACATAGCATTCCATTTAAAAAACTGAGGGTCACCTTCGTTTCAAGGAAAATATTGCGAACACCAAAAATTGAGTAACCTATTATGTTGTGTATAAAAAACAGTAAAAGTTGTCCATCTTTAGTTTATTACAAATACTTACCATATTCGAGAACATTGTATAAGAATAGCAGATATAGCCGCTTGGCCGCTGCGAGTACCGCACGGCTCAGCCAGTCGAGCCGGTGTGATTTGACGCAGCGTCAACTTTCGGCAATTTTTACAGGGCCAATTTTGAAATGTCCATATTTTTTAAAATTTCTCCATCAAGGGGAAAGATTGAATTATATTCTCCTTTTTTGCGGGATTTTTAAAATCGCACCAGATGTTAAAAAACTGCATTTGATTAAAATAATTTTTTCAACTGGCAATTTTTTTTTTAAAACTTCAATGTCTTCTCTATAAGCACCGTAAAGCTTATATCCATCCGTTTACTACTTCCATAGCTATAATTTACTGAAAAAAACACTTACCTTCAAACAGCTGTAAAATCGACATTTTTCAAAATGTTGCAAAATCCTTTGAGGTACGTTTAAATGTTGCAAAATCCTTTGAGGTACGTTTAAATATCACTAAAGACTACAACATATTCAAATTTCAGCAACATCCGAAATGTTACTCCAAAAAGTATCCGTGTTAGTACAAAATGTGTCTGAATGAGGTGAGATCAAAATTTGAGAACAAAATGTGTCTGAACGAGCTAATATTTTCAACACACGATTGGTTTTCGAATTAGTTCAGTATAATTATTGGTGAATTGAAATATTGTTAATGGGAATCTAAAAATTAATGAATTAATGAATAGCGTAGCAACTATTGTAGATTTTATTAAAGTAAATTATCACACGTGCTCATATGTCAAGATCATTGAATCATTGAATGAATCACTGAAAATTTGTGCGTACATAGTCCGACGTAGATCAAACTGCATCATCTTCTGCTTTGATTATCTGTAAATATATAAAGCCACATTTTAATTATATACTATGTCTTTAGACAAATTTTGTCGATTTACCTTATTTGACAAATTTTCAGAAACTTGTGCGACACAAGATGCTTTGTCTATCTATCTAATCTTCTCCAGACAACCTCCAAGCCTGTGCATTCTCTTCATTTCTATCCATCCAAGCCTGTGCGTCCCCTTCAATTCTACTATCCAAGCCTGTGCGTCCCCTTCATTTTTATCGGAGTCCTGTGCGTCCCCTTCATTTCTGTAATATAATAAGCTTTACATAAAAACTCTAAATTGCTGGTATACAAATACAAATATCTGGCAATTTAAATGCAGTGCAATTTTTTGTACATGCATGGTACAAATTTCCAGAAACTTGTGTGAAGGAGATGCTTCTCAGTCGAACCATCTTCGGACAACTTGCAAGTCTGCGACTCTACATAAGAAATCTATTAAAAAAATTTTGGCGACTTACCTTATTAATTGAGACAATAATTCAGTCTTCTATGTAGTGTAAAAACTCGTGACATTCTAAATTCGGACAACTTACTTTATTTGACACTTCGCACTTGGTAGGTTATAAAATTCAAAATAGTATATATATAAGTATGTATGTACAATGACGGACGACGATCCCCGCCGAATAATCCCGAGAGTCGACGAACGAAGAACGAGCATGTGTTGGCTGAAGGTGTGTGTGTGTAACGCGTATACGTATTATATCGACGAAAATTTGTGGAGAAGAATCAGGAGAAAAATCTTACCGTTTCTGACAGATCCATGACATGATATTACGATATCTCTGTCATGCGTGGACCGATTTTATTGAAATTGGTCTTATTCGAAAGCTTATATGCGGTTTACATAAGAAAAATGCCTTTAAATTTAGAAAATATTGCAAGCGTGATGAGATATTAATGAAATAAGTTTCAGGTTAGGTTGGAATAGCTGTGCGTCGAGTAAAGATACACGGCAGCGACAGGCATATACAAGGTGTCTTTTCTTTCATGTACTTGGCGTCGAGACGCTACCGCGTCTCTAGATACACGGCAGCGACAGGCATATACAAGGTGTCTTTTCTTTCATGTACTTGACGTCGAGACGCTACCGCATCTCTAGATAGAGTCAATTTTGCAAAATTATGATGCTACTACTAGGCGTCTTTTGAAGATTCCCGCTGTTTTCCCTCGTAAAAACAAAAAAAAAAAAGAAAAAAAAATTTGTAAACAATTTAATTATTTTGCAGATTCTATTGATGTCAACGAATTGAAGCAATTTGGGAAATAAAGTAAAATATTTTAGGAGTTGTATCAATTTTGTAATATTATGCATCTATGCGGCAACTTTGCCACAGCTTTTGCCGCAACTTTGCCACAGCTTTTGCCACAGCTTTTGCCGCAGCTTTTGCCGCAGCTTTGCTGCAACTTTGCCACAGTTGTTGCTGCAATTTTGCCACAGCTTTTGCCGCAGCTTTGCCGCAACTTTTTTCGCAACGTTGCGGCGTTAGCAAATTTTAAAACATAATATCTCCAAAACCGGCGGAAATAAAGTGTATACATTATACCTTATTGAATTCGTCTTGAAACGCACTATCAAATGATGTGTTAAAAAAAGGGTTCCGTTTAAAAAAATTGGTCATCGCATCTTGTTAAATAATAATCCAAGAAAAAAATCGTCTGCTCCAGTAAATTTTCACCCTCCAACCATGCAATTTCATATAAACAATTTTTTTTATATCTTCAATACGTTAGAAAATATCCAGGTGTTTACTGTTTCCGCGGACGTCCTGTATAATGAACTAAAATATAAAATACTTACATGCCCCGTCCCGGTTTCGCCCGAGGTATTAACGTGACTGATTCGTGTTTATTAGAATTAATATCTTTCAAGGAAATTAAGTATTTTGAAAAAAAGCTTAATTGCTTCATAATATTTCGAAAAAAAATAACATTCTTGGTATATATAATGATTTTCTGACATTCGGATGAATTGTTATTGCGCATCTTATTTTAACTTCTCATAAGTTAACATACCTAAGGTCGGTATCAAATATATTGGCCGGTGAGTTTGTTTTCCCGATCAGCGATCGAGGAGAAATCAACCACCACCATCTGACGATCAGAGAGAGAGCGAGAACGTTGAGAAAAGGAGCATCGAGCAGGCAAGCGGTATGGTGGGAGAATACCCCTCACGAAACTCACCGGCCAATATATCTGATACCGACCTTAGTCAAATCCTGGATCATAATTAAGTGCAAACTTTCCGGTAACATTCACTCTTATGAGTCCAGGTTTTACATTTCGCGTTGCTCGGCGTGTTTAACTGCCGAACCCTGGTGTATCTTAATATATAAAGCAGAAAGTGTTTGTGTGTTTTTGTGTCACCTAGAAACTCTCGAACGGTAAACTTAGGGATCACGAAATGTGTCGCCCAGCTAATACAGATGCACGTGGCTATTTAAAAAAAAAATAAATAAAAACGATATTTTTTATAAAATCAAAATCTAAATTTCGGATGAAGCCGAATAGCAAAGCTAGTATTTGCAAACGTTGAGCAGGCGCGGTTGATCTTGACAAATTTGATCGCACTCGGGGCATAAGTAATAACATCCACAGGGGGTACGAATTAATTTGCAACAGCTATTTGTAACCTGACGATCATTCTAACATATATGTCCGCGCGAAAACGCTCGAGAAGCTTCGCCACCTAGTGGTAACATCGTGGTACTGCTACGGGCGAGGTATCGTGCGGGCCGAATATGCGCATGCGCGCGCGAAGTAGAATGTCGTATACACGGGTCACGTGGTCTGCAAACCAGCCGTACACATGACATGTTTACATATATATATTGATCATTGCCATGTAGCTAGAAATCGAAAAAATACATAATTAATGTGAATAAAATATAACCCTGTGGGGGTGGGGTTTAACAGTCGGACACTTTGCCACTGTGCCATTGACGCCGCTGAAAACATAATAGACATTTTAGACTGTAACGTTACAGCATGTTTAGTTCGTTTGATTCCTACGCTGTTTTGCTGCATCTGAAGACATTGAAGATTGCATGAAAGACTTATTCCATAAAGTATGTACTTAAGTTGGACCTATTAGTTCCTCTGACACGGGAAAAACGGCGAAAAAATCGGTTTTTAATTTTTTTTAACTGCAGCGCACGAATCTGAAAAATCTGAAAAAAATTCACGATAATAGTAAAAATGACACGAACTTACAGTAAAAATATAATTATAGTACTAAAACTGCTTCGATACACAACCGGCATTTTTCATCATTTTTATTTTTCACAGCTTGATTTTTCAATTAAAAATCTGAAACGATTCCCTAACATGTGTACCGATAACAGATACGCTTCTGAATTTTTTCAAAATTTTTCATCCGCTGGTATAGGAGAAATTCGGCAAAAACCTGATTTTCTACTTTTATTCGTTACTACCCCCGGGTCGAGATACAAGTTGAAACTTCGCATAAATGGTTCTTTTTTTATAAGCTTTCGAATAACTCTTCGCGATTTGAATTCGGTTTAGGGGCACATTTGACTATCTTCACCGGCTAGGATTTATAGGATTTCAAATATTCTCCAAAAATTTATTTACAAATACAGTTAGACAAACAAGTTTCATTAATTATTCAGTAACAACAACATCACAAATATACGTCCTAACCGAATGAAATGAAAAAAATAAGGAATAAATATATGATTTCAGTTAGCAAATGTTTTATGCCGCGTTTCGAACCGATTTGCCCCACTGTGCGACGACGACGTGCACGGACACTAGGCCCGGTCATAAACAGGGCCGGCGCGAGGATGGTTGGCGTCTTCATGCAAGAAAATGTTTAGCGACCCAAAATTTTTTCCCCCTGTTTTCTATTTAATATGTGTTGTCTTTACGGAGTACAAAAGAAACATTACATTAACATTTTGTGTATGTGGGAATTGTATTCCTTTATTAAGCGTGCGGTATAGTTTCTTATGCGGCACAGAACTTCCACAATGGGTTCCGCCGGATATGCCAAATTAGTCTACGCTCCCTGCGGACTTTTCGCAAAGTACGGCGACGAAGGGACTTTCCGAAGGGACTGACCGAGGAAAGTCAGTCTTCGAATTACTTCCACTCGTTGCGGAGCTCGTTACTTAAAAATTGTGATTCGGTGTAAAGTGACAAATGGACGATATGTCAAATGTAAGTATTAAAATTGTATAATATTAAACAGGGTGATTCTCCCGCCCCGCTGAGTTTCGTGGATTTCGACGCACAAAAATATGTTTGCGTATATTATTCGCGGATAAATATAATATATAGGGTAGACGCACCGTTTGTGGCCACTGTACTGTTTTTGCCCATGTCCATAATTATCGCGGTTTTCTTAGCTCGAAATTGCTTGCAGCCACAATTATGTGTAGAATTTCGCACCGTACATATTTTGTTTAGTATACCACCAGAAATACAGTATTGTCTCCACATATGCTCGATTTTATGCACGCGATACAAACTTGTCGCTATCCCCACCACTTTTGTCTCACTCTTGTCCGGCGAAGGCCAGAGCGAGATGATCGCGCGCATGCGCCGAGCATCATCGGGCACGCAAAGCGTTCCATCTCGCTTCCCCCTTTGGCCAGAAAGAAGCGAGAAACGAACACTCGGAATTAGGACTCTGTACAGAATATATGCTCACCGCCGATCCCGTGCAGCGAGCAAATACGGAGACAATACTATATATGGTTACAGTTATTGCTTACGTGAAAATACATTATATTTTTTAAGAAGTGTGTAAACGGTTCGCTGTTCTTGTAACAATCGTGAAGGATATACGGTAAATAAAGTTCCCATATTTACTAATCAAAGTATGTTAATATATAAATTATGGCAGATATAGGTTAAATGTAGTTTTAAAATTCTGAAAGTATAAAATTATCAAATTCAATTCAGTATTACGAAAAAATTATGCCGCAAGAAATGGTACAGTATTTTTATAACTTCTCCATTTCTGGCCATCCGGTGGCCAAAACTGATACAATAGAGCAGGCATGGAACTAAAGTGAACGCAGCGGCCGTTTTCCGGAGGCAACGCCTCCTTTCTCCCGCCGCGCGTCTTGGCCCCCGCGGCAGGCCTAGGAGCTTCGAGCGCCTCAGACCCGTACCATATGAACCGCGCGTGGTGCATTGGGGCGATACCCGTATCAATAGATTTCTGCATCACCCATGGGGTACTATTATCGATGCGTTTTTTTTTTGTCAGTGGTATCCCCTGTAGGCCTATTCCACTGTGTCATGCGATAAAAATGGATAGGAAAAACGCGTTTTACTATTCAAATTTTAAATACGTTTGGGAAAACTTCATTTTCGCGCACGATTAGACGTGCTGGCATATTTAAAATATCAACGGGGAGGCTGGTCGACGTTGTACACTTGGCTCAAACGATTGTGGCCGATCGAGTTTCGATTGCATTCGAGCTCACTAGGGCTGGTTTTTTTACATCGCTACGATTCTACAGTATTTCGTGAATATGGTGGGGGCACTGCCAACGGGAACCTGTGGCTTGGCAGTGCCTCCACCATATTCACGAAATACTGTAGAATCGTAGCGATGTAAAAAAACCAGCCCTAGTGAGCTCGAATGCAATCGAAACTCGATCGGCCACAATCGTTTGAGCCGAGTGTACAACGTCGACCAGCCTCCCCGTTGATATTTTAAATATGCCAGCACGTCTAATCGTGCGCGAAAATGAAGTTTTCCCAAACGTATTTAAAATTTGAATAGTAAAACGCGTTTTTCATATCCATTTTTATCGCATGACACAGTGGAATAGGCCTACAGGGGATACCACTGACAAAAAAAAAACGCATCGATAATAGTACCCCATGGGTGATGCAGAAATCTATTGATACGGGTATCGCCCCAATGCACCACGCGCGGTTCATATGGTACGGGTCTGAGGCGCTCGAAGCTCCTAGGCCTGCCGCGGGGGCCAAGACGCGCGGCGGGAGAAAGAGGCGTTGCCTCCGAAAAACGGCCGCTGCGTTCACTTTAGTTCCATGCCTGCAATAGAGTATCCAGTTCTGGCCACCCGCAGCCAGAACTTTATCAAAATATTGTTCTATTTTCTGCCCCTATGCTTTTTAAACGATTTTATTCACCTTAATCCTGTTTAAAAAATAAAATTAACCCCGAGCGGGTAAGAAAATTAGCCAGTCATCAATAAATATAACCCATAACCACAAATTCAAACGACTTGAAATCAGCTACTCGCTTGCTTTACGAAAACGACAAAAAGCCGCTGCGTTCGGGTCGCTAGTTGCAACGTGATGTGAAATTAAATAAAAAATATTTCTAAAGAAGTCAGAGCTGCAAAATGTAAATCCATAAACAATAAAAAGTAGAAAATAAAAAATATATAAAAAAAATTATGTTAAACGATTCTATTAAAAATGCACTAAAACCTAAAAAGATTTGAAAGTGGCCAAAACTAGTAGCAAACATAGCCAAAACTAGTGTGCAAGTGGCCACAAACGGTGAAAAATGTATTTCTTATATATTTTTAATTTTATTAATTATTTAACGATTTCTCTAGTTAATGAAAACTTAGATATTGATAGTAAAGATAGTGTAAAATTTTGGTATAGCTTACAGTTTCCTGATTTTAAGTACAATTTTGAAGATAATTACGATGAAAGTCACTGAAATCCTTAAGGTGGCCACATACGGTGCATCTTCACTACATGTTCAAAATTAGGTCAGTAGAAAAATAAGGTTGTGTTACGGATGAATTATCTCTATTCGCACACCACGTTTCATAATTTTTTGAATTTCCGGGTTGCCGAACGTTCCTTGTTAGCGAGGCGCGGCTTATTATTGACGGCATCGCCGTTGAGGACTTCAGCGAGAGAATCACCCTGTATGTTCATAGAATCTTACTATTTTCAATAAAATAATATCATTTCCAGTTACAGGATGCACTTGCAAATGCGGGACCGTCAAGCGCGGTGGAAGAAATATCCCGGAAGAAGGAGGAGGAGAAGAAGCAGGAAAGAGAAGTGGGAGCGCACAAACCATCGGAAGACGGCGATAAAAAATGGAAAAAGGTAAGTAATTATGCGCAATGTTGGCGCAATAAATAAACGGAAGCAAATAACGATTAGATAGTTTTAATATTTAAGAGATTACAAACGGTTCAAAGAGGCGTCTATCGCGTATGACGTATCTCTTGTTACTACTGTTACCAAGCAGGCAAGAACATAAACGTTAATTCGAGCATTAATTCGTGCCAAGTTCAACTCATAGTAATCGGCAGGCTTCACACGCCAAGCTTCATTGCATTGCATTAACACTCCCACCGTTTAAGTGTGAAGTATACTGTTTGTCCAGTATAAAGTTAACCGCTTTATAACATGTATGTTTGACAGATTAACATGATTAACCTATTAACGGTACGTTTTGTGCGTAGAACATTATGATCTCAACTCATATAATCTCGTATTTTGAAAATAAAAATAATATAACCTATATAACCTATCGAATGCATTACACGTATTTTAAAACTACACATAAAACATATTTAAAACATATATACATTTTTGAGTCATCTATACCTCCAAACATATATACATTTTGAGTCATCTATCCCTTTTTTTTTATCTTTCCCCTTTTTAAATACGTTTTACATTCATATTCGGGTTGTATGTTTATTACACGCATACTCTCGCACAAGGATTTGAAGCGTTGTTTGGGAAGCGCCTTCGTGAATATATCTACCTTTTGTAGTTCCGAAGGGATATATTTGACAGCGATTTCTCCAGCTTCTGACTTTTCTCTGATGAAGTGATAGCGAATGTCGATGTGTTTGGTTCGCTTGTGGTATTCGGGGTTCTTAACTAATCTGATTGCGCTTTGATTATCGATATGAATCACAGTTGCCGTCTCAAAGTTGTATTTTAGGTTTTGCATTAGTTTTCGCAGCCAAATGGCTTCTTTGCATGCACTCGAGGCTGCTACATATTCTGATTCAGTAGTACTTAAGGTGACTAATTTTTGCCTTTGAGATGACCACGTGATAGGTCCGCCTGCTAGTTCAAACAAGAAACCAGTTGTAGACTTTCTTGTTTCAACGTCATTTGCGAAATCGGCGTCGGAGTACCCGATTAGATTTAAATTACTTTCAGCGGTACAATATTCGATTCCATAGTCTAAGGTCCCTTTTAGATATGCGAAAATTCTTTTTACCGCTCGCCAATGTTCGTTACTGTGTTTATTTAAATGTTTGCTAACTGAATTCACCGAGTAAGCAATGTCTGGGCGTGACACGGTTGCTAAAAACATTAGAGATCCTACAGCTTCGCGAAACGGTACATTTTCGGATTTAATATCTTTTTCGATTGCTGTGTACAGTGTTGAGTGTGGATCACACGGCACGCCTACTGGTTTTGTATCTTGCATATTAAATTTTTTGATTATGCGTTTCGTGTACGCTTCTTGATGTATAAAAATAGACCTTTTCTTTCTATCGCGATTGATTTGTATACCGACATATATACTTAAGTCACCAATCGTGATTTTAAAGTTACTATTTAGATGCTTGATTACTGATTCTAGTATTAATTGTGATTTGGTCGCTAGCAAACCGTCATCTACATATAAGGTTAGATAAACTATCGAGTTTTCGACATTTCCAACAAAAATACAGTGGTCGGCCTCTGTTTCTTTAAAGTTAAAGCGTTTCAGAAAATCACAAAACTTTTTGTTCCAGCACCGTGGTGCTTGTTTGAGTCCGTAGATTGATTTTACTAACCGACACACGACAGGAGATGTAGATTCTTCGACTGCAAGGCCCTCTGGTACCTCCATATAAATGTCCTCTTCTAGGTCACCATGTAAGAACGCTGTTTGAACGTCGAATTGACCTAGTTCAAGATCCTCGGCTGCTGCGATTGCTAGAAGTGTCCTCAGCGAGTCGAACCGTACGACCGGTGAGAAGGTTTCCGTATAATCGACTCCCTTTTGCTGCATGTAACCTCTTGCACAGAGTCTGGCTTTGTACCGGTTTACGTTGCCCTGCGTGTCCTTCTTGATCCTAAAAACCCATTTGGAATCAATGACTTTCATATCAGGTTTTCTCTCAACTAAAGACCAGGTTCCATTTTCTTGGTGAGCTTTTAATTCATTTTCGATTGCACCCATCCACTTGTCTGCATCTTTGCTGCATATAGCTTCTCTGTAGGTGAGGGGTTCTTCATGTTCTGCTACATTCGACTCGTAGCGAGGTGGTCGTTTTATTGTTCCACGGTCCCTCAAGTTGTACTTCTGTGTAGGCGATGGCGCACGGGCTGTGGTATTGTCGGTATTGTTGTCAAGAGCTGGTAGGAAGACTTCATTTTCGTCGTTGCTCAGAAAATCTTCATTTTCATCGTTGCTATTGTCATTCTCTATATCTGTGCTTCCTTGTTCAAGATCTTCTTCTTGCTTATCGCCTTCTAATAGAATCTCGTCATCATCATCGTTATCATCGTTAGTTAGCTTGACTTGTCCTATTTGTTCGTTGAACTCCACGTCTCTTGACACTGATACTTTTCTTGTGATTGGATCATACAACCGGTAGTTAGACGAGTCTCCATCATAACCGACTAGCAGCATTCTTCTCGCACGAACGTCGAATTTGGTTGATAATTGTTTTGATATATGTACATACGCTTCGGAACCAAAGATACGAAGATGTTGTAGATTCGGTTTCAACCCTTTCCATAGTTCGTGTGGTGTAGTGTTGTCTTGTCCACTGCCCAATTTATTCATTAAATATACTGCTGTATTGGCTGCTTCTGCCCAGAGATATAAAGGTAGTCCTTTTGCGTGTAGCATAGTTCTGGCACTTTCAATAATTGAACGATTATCACGCTCCACTCTCCCATTCTGTTCTGGTGTATACGGGGCTGTAAATTCTCGCTGGATTCCTCGTGTCTTGAGGTAATTGTCCACAAACTTGTTCCGGAATTCGCGACCATTGTCTGATCTTAGAACTCTCATCGTCCTGCCAAACTTGTTTTCAATTAGTTTGTCGAACTCCTTGAGTTTTTGATACACATCATTCTTGTGACGCAGAAAGTATATGTATCTATAACTTGTTGCATCGTCTTTGAAGATTAGTAAGAATTTAGCACCTCCCAGAGACTCTGTACTCATAGGTCCACATATGTCGGTATGTATGACTTCTCCTGGTACAGTCTTGGCCCGTTCACGTTCCTTCTTGAACACTCGTCGATGAGACTTTCCGAGTTGACATGATGTACACATTGCATCTTGCTTGTTGGCTTGTTTGTCAGATAATTGGATTCCACCAACGAGACCTTTTTTGACTAAATTCCGCAACGTGCGACAATTTAGATGTCCGAGTCGCTCGTGCCATACCTGTAGATTGACTTCTGACAAGTTCGCTTAGTTGTCAGCAATTTTGACTTTGAAGAGCATCCGGTAAATTTCGTTTGATTGCTTGACTCCCGACCCGAGCACTGTACCATTTTCTTTTATGTAAACTCGATTTCCTTGAAAAATCACTTCATATCCTCGAGACGTGCAGATACCGACAGAGAACAGATTTTTTTTCATTTGTGGAACATACAGAACGTTTTCTATTCGCGAATCATGCCACGTTCCATCGACGTATTTTTTAATTAAAACAGTACCTTCGCCAATTATGTCGCACTCCTTGTTGTCACCTAAGGATATAGCTCCGCTACCTCTCGATTGGCGATAGTCTGTGAGCCATTCGCGTCGGTGGGTGATGTGCCTTGATGCCCCACTATCAGTTATCCAGACGTCCTGCTTATTGGTGGCTAATACTTCTTTTATCACTGCAGCTGAAGATGAATACCCTGAACCTTGTTTCCCAACGATGTCATCTTCTTCTTCCTTTATCTTCTTCTCTGCAACGAATGCACAATTTCGTCCTTTGTTCTCACCTTTATTATTTTGTTCTGTTGGTTTCTCCTCCCGACGTTTATTTTTGCACTCGCGCGCAAAATGGCCTTTTTCTCCGCAATTGAAGCATTCTACGTCTTTGCGATCTTTTGGTTTTCGCACGTATTTTGACTCCTTCGAATTCGGTCTTCCTCCGCTCTTCTTCATATAATTACTTTTCTTGTGTGCAACAAAAGCCCCGGGTTCCTCGTCTTCCAGAGTTAGTCTGGATTCTTCCCGAATGAGTCTTTCTATTAGATTGTTGAGCGTCTGCTTTTCGGGGTCCACACTGTCCCACGCTGTTTGCAGCATTGTGTATTTTGACGACAGACTTCCAAGCAGCTTTGCCATTAAAGTTATGTCCGACACCTTTTCCCCAACATCTCTCAATTGTGCGGCCATATTTTGCACCTTTGCTAGATGCTGCACCATTTTGTCTCCCGGAGACATCCTGTACTCGTGAAACTTCTGAGTTAACATGAGTCTGTTAGATGCAGATTTTTGCTCGTGTATAGCGCACAATTTGTCCCACATAGTTTTAGCTGAGGCGCATACTAATAAGGGTTCCAGTTGGTCATATTCCATTGTGGAGGACATAAGGAACATCGCGCGTGCGTTATCCTTCTTCCACAATTTCTTAACCGCTTCTTCAGCGTTTTCAGTCGGTACTCTTCTTTCCCCGCTTATAAGTTCACGCAAACCGTGCGCAATTAGTAGCATGTTCATCTGGAACTTCCATCCTAGAAAGTTCGTACCATTGAACTTCGTAATGTTCCTTGCCGATAACTCGTCGGGCATCTTGAACAAAAGACCGAGGAATGGCCGCTGCGCGTAACAAGATAGAAACAAAATTCGTATTTCCCGCGACACGAAATTCGTATTTCCCGCGACTAGACCCGCGACTAGAACCGTTTCTAGCTTACTAGAATTACTCGACAATTGTGCCTGGGCCCATAACCTGTTGGCGCAATAAATAAACGGAAGCAAATAACGATTAGATAGTTTTAAT
Source organism: Andrena flavipes (assembly GCA_963971345.1). Taxonomy (NCBI): domain Eukaryota; kingdom Metazoa; phylum Arthropoda; class Insecta; order Hymenoptera; family Andrenidae; genus Andrena; species Andrena flavipes. The sequence goes on from OZ020479.1 coordinate 28,488,393, forward strand.
ATTTAAGAGATTACAAACGGTTCAAAGAGGCGTCTATCGCGTATGACGTATCTCTTGTTACTACTGTTACCAAGTAGGCAAGAACATAAACGTTAATTCGAGCATTAATTCGTGCCAAGTTCAACTCATAGTAATCGGCAGGCTTCACACGCCAAGCTTCATTGCATTGCATTAACACGCAATACTAAATACTATATTCTTTTGTTCGTAATAATGTACTTTTGCCCGGTCCAAAAAAGATCCCTAGCAGGCGGTCCCGGGCGTTGCAGTCCGTCGCTGTGACGATTGGTCGCGAGCAGTGATGGATAAATCACTAGAAAGCAACGTAATTTACCGTAATTTACGTTATGTGACATACGTGTATAATACTAAAATATCCTGTATAAAATGTCCAGTGGACCTACCCCGGTAATATAGAGCGTAGTAGGGAAGTTCCTACATCTTTTTCAAGCTTTATTAGGCTCTTATATTGCCGGGGCAGATCCACTGGACGTTTTATACACGTATGTCACGTAACGTAAATTACGTTGCTTTCTAGTGATTCACCCATCACTGATCGCGAGTCACCTATTTGGGCACACTTTTAAAGACGGGGCACACGTATATTGGTTATTGTCTGCAGTAGGCACATACGTTGTCGCACCGCGCGACGAAGAGACCGGACAAAACACATCGAGATTGAGTGGGATAGAGTGATCTGACCGACGAACGCCAAAGAAATAGCGTAGGCATCTCAGACGGTCAACCATTAATATATAATAACATACAAATTTCCTTATTTTTCACAATATGTTTAGAAAATTATTATCATTGATTTGGTAACAGGATAATACTATTATCTTTGGTTTGGTATCAGGATAATACTTTCCTAAACATATTGTGAAAAATAAGGAAATTTGTATGTTATTATATGGGACTGATACCGTATCGATACATATCGATACCCTTCTACAAATTTCAATCTGGTATTGATACATATTAAAGTCAAATGTATCAAAAGGAATCGATGCTTCTTTGATACTTACATATCATAATGTATCGATACCTGTTTGATACCTACACAAAAATATCGATACCTACTTGATACCTATACGAGAATATCGATACCTACAATATCTTTACCTCACGCTGTAGTATAAATATTAAATGTTTACCAAATGACTGCATTTTGCGTTTCGACCATTACGATATTTCCGACTGTAACCTATCAATCGGTAAGTATCTACTAAAAGTATCTACTTAATTATATACCGAAATATCATTGTACGAAATATACATAAGTGTGCAAAATATAGAGCAAATGGCATCAACGTCAAAAAGTAAGGGTGGAAATGATCTGACCCCTTTTAAGACGGCATGGGAGGAAGCCTTCCTGGTTACCGAGTACAGAGGATGTGCCAAATGTCTTGTATGTTACACCACATTTGCACAGGCCAAACAATTTAATTTAAAGCGACACTACACTCGTCATCATGCGCCTGTTTACAATGAGTTCACGGGTGTGGAACGTCGTAAAAAAATCCAACTTTTAAAGGGACGAGCGTTACAGGAGGAGGAACACACCTCAGACGAAGTAAGTTATTTTACAATCTATGAATCATTTTATTCAATATTTGCGCTTTGTTTCAAGGTATTGTCTTGTGTTTATAATCATTTTAAAACTGATGGAATCCTTTATTCAAATATGCGCAATGCAATTTCTTTAATTTTAATTTTAACGTGGAATAACCCCGATTATCAATCATTGTTTTAAGATTCATTATAGTAACTCATTGTTTTGATCCTAGGAAAGTATCGCTGCAATAAAATGCAGTTATAAAATCGCGCTGGAAATAGCGAAAACATCCCGCCCATATACGGATGGAGAATTTACAAAAGGTTGTTTATTAGCGACAGTGGATAAAAATGCGCAGCAATATAAAATATATGAAGCGACCACTCTCTCGCGGATGACAATTATGCGGCGGATAAAAGAGATGGCTGCAGATGTAACGCGGCAATTGCGGGAGTTAGGGGAAACATTTATTGCTTATAGTTTGGCCCTAGATGAATCGACGGACATCTCCGGCACTCCACAAGTAGCAATTTTTCTTCGAGGGGTTAACGAAAATTTAGTTGTAACTGAGGAACTGCTAGATTTTTCTTCGTTAGAAGAAACCACGACAGGAGAGGATATACTCTCTTGCGTGGAGGAGGCGGTTGACAATCATCAATTAGACTGGAGCAAATTAGTGTCCGTCACTACTGATGGTGCTCCAGCGATGATTGGGAAACATCTTGGTTTCGTTGGCCGCCTCCGAAGCAAATTAAAAAATCTAGCAGTTCCTCAGGAAATTATCACAATGCACTGTGCGATACACCAGCAGAATTTGTGTGCAAAAAGTATAGAGATGGAACACGTTATGTCCGTTGTGACCAGGGTAATTAATTATATCAAATTGAATACTTTAAAACGCCGGCAGTTTAGAAATTTTTTAAAAGATATAGACTCAGATTTCAGGGAGATACCCCTATATACGGAAATACGGTGGCTTAGCCGTGGAAGAACTTTAAATCGATTCTTCCACCTTCATAGCGATATTTCCGTTTTTTTGGAAATGTCAGGAAATTCTGCTCCCGAGTTGCAAAATGCAGATTGGCTCTGTGATTTAGGATTCATATCAGATGTGGCAGACCATTTAAATATTTTCAATACACAGCTCCAAGGAAAAGATAAGACCATATTTCAATTTTATAAATTAATTTTCGATTTTAAAAAAAAAATTCAAGTATGGAATGCAGAGTTACACACAAAAAATTTGTGCAATTTCCCAAAATTAAGATCAGTTGTAACACAGCATACTAATTTTGATCACTATGAACATATATTACACAAGTTGGATGATCAATTTCAAAACCGCTACCAAGATTTGTATGCACTTGAAATTGAATTCAACGTAGTTATCAGTCCACTAACTGTAAATATTGATACAGTGTCACCGCAACTGCAAACAGATTTGAGAAATTTAAGAGGTGACGTAGAAATGACAAAAAAAATTCAGGAGACGGATGGTATTGTGAATGTACCAAAACTTAAATTTCCGTATTTGCACAAATGCGTCGCAAAATTTTTATCAATATTTGGTACTACGTACGTGTGCGAGCAGTTATTTTCTACTATGAAGACAGCGAAGTCGCCGTTCCGGACAGTCCTGACGGATAATAATTTAAAATGTTCGTTGCTCTTGAGCCCAAACCGGAAAATACAACCGAACATAGAATATCTGGTACAACAAAAACGGCTACCGGCAACAAAGCGCGACAATAATTTTTTATAAATACATGTACCCCACCTAGTACCTTTCACAAAGTCTGCGTGTATTGTTCTGTGTATTCTTGTGTATATAATTTTTCGGGTTATGTACATATTATGTATATATTATTATTGTTACATTTTCGTTAACTCCCCGTATATTGTTACGTGTATATATTTATTAATTATGTAATTTTGTGCACAATATTGTCCCACATATTTATAAACACCCTGTATATATATCTTTGTGTATATAATTTTTAAGTTATGTCCATATTATGTATATATTATTATTGTTACATTTTCGTTAACTCCCCGTACATTGTTAAATGTATATATTTATTAGTTATGTAATTTTTTGTGCTTGTAAATAACGCTAAGTGCAATGGTGGGCACCACATGCGTGTATAACTACGTGATAATATTATCGTTAATTAAAATTTGGTTTACTTTGTGTCCGAGTTATTTTTTTGTACAGTATTAACTTCCTATATATTTTATGTGTCGGTGAAAAGGTAAGTATTATTAGCAATAAATGTTTCATTATCAGTAAAATCGAACCGTCAAGTCATACCAAATTCCGGCAGTAGCAAATGTTTTGGAAATTTCATGACCCCCCTGAATTTTATTACGCGACCTGTTCTGCACTGGGGCCCCGCAAGGAACCAAGCCATGTATACTTACGCTACGAGCCTACGAGCACGCACGTACACTATTGCAGTTCTCCTCACCGATTCTAACCTTAGCAACGTGGCAGGTGGGTTGCTCGCAGTTAGGCGCTAAAACAGCTCCCTTGTGCACCCCTGGTCTACAGTATCGGATTTGACATTATAATGATGCCGGGGAATAAGCTTCATTTCGTCAAATAATAAGGTGCAATATCTGTACCGCGAATCCTCGAAATTGTCGAGTATATTTTCGATACAATGATTTTAGTCACCAGTTTTCTTAAGGTCTCTGTACTTGGTAAGAGGAAAATATTGGAAAGGTATCGATAAACCTTTGGACTTTGCTTCAGCAATGAAAGCGCAAAAGTTTTGTCATCTAAACTGTAATTTCTCTTGAACTTATGTCGTCCCATGTTACGGACTTGTAATGCAAAAAAGTCTCGCACAGTTGATGGCAGACTTTCAATGCGTTCCGCAAAGCCACGGTTTAACAACATTTCGGTATGTTGCAAACGTTCCTTACATTCTATATGGCGTTTACGCATTTGTCTCCTTATTTTCATCAAGGAGACAATTACGTTATACTGTCGCGCCTCTTCTGGAGAAAGGCTGGACCTCCTACTTGTCCTGAACAATTCTAGCACAGATGCTAAATAGTAAAAAGTAAAATAATTTACGCATGCAAAAAAAAATACAATACAAATAGCAGAAGTTTAAGGGAGTTTTTAAAGGAACTGGATTTAGGATAAAACAACCTTAAGAATAGTTTCTAATATAAAACGTCACAGTACCTTTCCTTGTCCGCAATGATTGTCCAGAAGTAGCAGCAACAGCATATCCAGTATCTGTAATGGAATGCTGATTGGAATGGCATAAAGATAAAAAAATTCAATTTGTACTACTACGCTACTATTCATTATTATTGAAAAATATCTGTTATTATAACAGTTGAAACAAGGGAAACAGTATCGAATGTTTGTATTTTCTTACCAGTATGGACCTCCATACGTTCAGCTGCTTGCTGAACCTCCAGGCAGTGATGCCAGAATCGTGGGTTTGCGCCCACGGCTGCTACCACCACTCCACGACCAAGCGTTACCCCCTCCTAGCGTCCGTACCGCACCACACAATCATACCTGTGTCTCTCCATCCGTGTGCCGTATGCGCTGCCTGGCCCGCGGCTCTTCGGCGAGAATTCGTTTTCTGGCATCGAAGCGCTTGGCTTGCAAGCAAAAAGTCAAGAGTTCAAATCCCGGTGTGTTATATTCTACTTTTTTTTTTAATTATTCTCTAATTTCTCTTTGTATATTCTCAGAAGACTAAAGACTTGAAAACTGTTAATTTACAAAGCATTTTCGAAGCTTGAATTGCTCCTAAAGATGCGAATCCCTTCTGGGTTGCATCGCACCACTACAAGCGTACCCTACCTTCTGTCTGCGTGCCGTACACGCTCCCTGGCCGGCGCTTTCCTCCAAGAATTCATTTCACCGAAATCCTAAAGCTTGGGTCGCAAACAGAAAATCCGAGGTTCAATTTCCGGTGCGAATATTCTACTTTTTTCATTAATTCTTCTCTAACTTCTCTTTCCATATTCTCAGTAGAATAAAAAATAATTTAAAAATAATTTACAAAGCATTTTCGCAGCTGGCTAATGTACGATATTGGTCTTCTGTCTTTTGTATACATAAACAGAAATAATTCCTTGAAATGCTACTTACAAAGTAAGCTCCGTTCTAGTATGGACTCTTTAAAATTCACGTCACAATGAACAGTTACAGAATCGGTGATTTCCGTTTCAGGTAAGCGAGCCACCCACTCCGCTATTACGGTCGGCCCACCACACGCACCCCGGATTACTGTAATGAGGTTTTAAAACAATATCGACTGATCTCTTACCCGTCCCATCGATGTCATTTATACCTACAGAAGATTTTTACTAACCCACTCTTGGCCAACGGCACTCTTTTCGTGTTAAGGTTGCCGTCTCAGCGGGTCTTGAATGTGTGCTTACGCTCACACAAGCTAGGAAAAGCGTGTACATATACGTATGTAGTAAACAAACCGTAAATTACAACTTTCGTCCTGGAATCGGCACGAAGGCAGTTTTTGCGGGTACAGTTGTCTTCATTAGACGTCTATACAGGGTGGTCTGATGCGTTTGAACGCTAATAAGCACCGTACGTTGAAATAATAATGAATTTATGACTCGAAAAGTGACAGAATGAGGCTTCAAGACTTCTCCGTTGGTGGCGCTAATGTACTCGAGCCTCATTCTGTCACTTTTCGAGTCATAAATTCATTATTTAGGGTCATTCCACGCGAAGTCGGACACTTTTCGGAGTAACATTTCGGATTTTGGCGCAACTTGGATATGTTGTAGTCTTTAGGGGTATATAAACATATATCAAAGGATTTTTCGAAATGTCAAAAATTGTGGATGTTACAGCTCTTTGAAATATAGTGTATACTATTTTTCCAAAAATTATAACTCTGGAACTAATAAACTGATAAAAATGACCTTTTGGGTGCTTACAGTGGAGATATAAGAGTACCTAATAAAAATTATTTCACTTAATAAAAACGAATATTTGACCATTTATTTAGCAATTGTTCTTAATAAATGCAATTTTATAGGTGAAGGCACCTTTTTAAAAATTTGAAAAAAATATGAGGATAAAGCCCTGTTTTTCCCCTTTACGAACACGTTTCGAAAATCGTGGACGTTTTAAAATTGACCAAATAAAAAATTAATTGAATGTAACGCTGCGTCAAATCACACCGACTCGACTGGTCGCTCGGGCCGTGCGGTACTCGCAGCAGCCAAGCGGCTATACCTGCCACTTTTATATAGGGTAACAATGAGGACCGCTGCAAGGTTTAATACCGTTAATAGTTACTGAAAACTCACTCTCTGTCGATGGCACTTATTGTTTGAAACATTTAAGTTGCCATTGTTCAATGGAAACCACGAGAAGGTGGTGAGTATTCTTCCACCGGGAGAGAGTGGGATGTGATGGGATTATGTTAAAGGATAAATATTTTATGGAATTTTTAAGCGTCTTTTGGAATAAATGACCGGTTATGTAATTACTTATTTGATAATTGCTACAACATTTGATATGTCACTGTATGAGTAGACTTTAGACAAAGACCGCTAGAAGAACAAATAAGACACCACAAAAATTGTTTGATTGGGCGACTGCCAACATTCAAAACATTCATTTTCAATTCAGCTCAATAAAACAATATCAAAAACATTCACGATTATTACTAGAGAGGCGTGGACTTGCAAAAACAATTTCTGGAACGCGAAACTTTCATTAATTTATACAAACGGATACAGTGTCTTATTTAAAAGCTAAAGTCAATTCATACAGTGACAAATCAAAAGTTGTAACAATTATCAAATAAGTAATTACATAACCGGTCAGTTATTCCAAAAGACGCTCAAAGATACAACAAAATATTTATCCTTTAACATAATCCCATCATATCCCATCCTCTCCCGATGGAAGAATACTCACCACCTTCTCGTGGTTTCCATTGAACAATAGCAACTTAAATGTTTCAAACAATAAGTGCCATCGACAAAGAGTGAGTTTCCACTAACTATTAACGGTATTAAACCTTGCAGCGGTCCTCATTAATACCCTATATAAAAGTAGCAGGTATAGCCGCTTGGCTGCTGCGAGTACCGCACGGCCCGAGCGACCAGTCGAGTCGGTGTGATTTGACGCAGCGTTACATTCAATTAATTTTTTATTTGGTCAATTTTAAAACGTCCACGATTTTCGAAACGTGTTCGTAAAGGGGAAAAACAGGGCTTTATCCTCATATTTTTTTCAAATTTTTAAAAAGGTGCCTTCACCTATAAAATTGCATTTATTAAGAACAATTGCTAAATAAATGGTCAAATATTCGTTTTTATTAAGTGAAATAATTTTTATTAGGTACTCTTATATCTCCACTGTAAGCACCCAAAAGGTCATTTTTATCAGTTTATTAGTTCCAGAGTTATAATTTTTGGAAAAATAGTATACACTATATTTCAAAGAGCTGTAACATCCACAATTTTTGACATTTCGAAAAATCCTTTGATATATGTTTTTATACCCCTAAAGACTACAACATATCCAAGTTGTGCCAAAATCCGAAATGTTACTCCGAAAAGTGTCGGACTTCGCGTGGAATGGCCCTTGTGTGAGCGTACGCACACATTGAAAACCCGCTGAGACGGCAGCCTTAATCTTTTTCTTTCTTTCTTGTGCGTGCGTTCGTGAATGTGTGTATGTGTGCGTGTGATATTAGAATTAAAAATATATGTATATAGAATAAATCTGACTGCGTTTCTAATATGTGCCTATATGTTTATGTATTTTAGATTGTAAGGGAGTTATTGTAAATTATTAATACTAGGACAATTAAAATTTTTTCGGTTTCGCAGCGCCCCGTATTTTGAATAAAATATTTATTTGTATAAAAATATATCTGCTAAATTCTATATATCTGCTTCTTTTAATTCTTCGATTTTGGGATTATTTCTTCCTTCTTGGCATATCTTTTTAGTGTAGTAAACGGTATATCATACTTCCTCGCGGCTTCATTTATCGAGGTTATTTCACCTACTATGAGCGCGCGGAGCGCTTCATCCATCGTGGCTGGCGTCCACTTCCGTGGTGGACCGCCACGATTCGATTTATTCAAACAGGCTGCAGTGGCCTCCTCTTGTTGCAGGCCCAAGGATTCTTTAACGATCGCCGCGAATATTGAATGAGCACAGAGAACTCGCGAGATTATGGTCCTACGATCGCACGGTGGTTCGAGTATCAACAGACGCGATCGCGTCTGGAAGTTAATTCGTCCTTCCCCTCTACCCATAGGTACACTGAACGACCACGTATCTATACAGGAAAGATAGCGAAATTGACAGGTCGTCGGAGCTATTTTAGCCTTATTATCTTATTTTATGACATAGTGCCGGTGTTTTTACATGATTAAGCGAATAATTTTTTTTTTCGAACCCATATGTCGTTTTACTTAATGTATCAAGCTATTTGTCTAAAAGATATAAGATTTATTCTGAATTAATAGTTATCAAAATGATACTTTTAGGATTAAGAGTGATGACGTCACATTGTTCTCCTCCACTTGACGCCAGTAGGTGTCGCCTCGAATGCGTAATTTATCTAGAGACGCGGTAGCGTCTCGACGCGAAGTACATGAAAAACACCCTGTATATGTCGAACTGTCGCTACCGTGTACCTTTACTCGTCGCCCGGCTAATCCAACCTAACCTGAAACTTATTTCATTAATATCTCATCACGCCTGCAAAATTTTGTAAATTTAAAGGAATTTTTCTTATGTAAACCGCATATCGGCTTTCGAACAAGACCAATTTCAATAAAATCGGTCCACGCATGACAGAGATATCGTAATATCGTCTCATGGATCTGTAAAAAATGGTACGATTCTCCTAGAAATTTTTCGTCATTAAACATTAGGTATATATATTTTTCGTCAATACGCTATCTTCACTATGCAATCTCCTCCAAATTTTGACAGCTTACCGTCAAGTTATAACCAAGTTATAAACGTGTTTTTACAAGTATGTATCGTTGTAGCATTGAATTGCAATCAAAATGCAGTCTCAAACACAAGGTAAGTTGCCGAAATTTGAATTGCGCCATGTGTGAATATCATCAGATTGTTTTTTATTTGTAAATAAACGGAGGATTTATTATCTGGAAATTCAAATTTAAATAAACCAATTCCATCAATCCCAATTATCCGAAGTTTACTTGTAGTTTACACATAGGTAGTAATATAATCAGTGAAAATAAATTTAAATGTATTTTATTTCATTTTTGAAAATAAATTCTATCTCTTTCTGTTTCTTTTGCCCGCATTAAGATCAGTTTCTCTTACAAGGAACCAGTCATAGTCACCCATCATTGATTCATCTCAGAATCCTTAGTAGGGTCTCTCAATATTTTTCATCTGCTGATGAAGTCGCTTGCTATGTTCATCGATTACTACACCAAGATTTGTTGGGAAGAAATCCAAAGGCGAGTGAAGGTAATGGATCTTCAAGGACTTGTTAACACCTATATTGAGAGAATAAATAAGTAAAAAGCATATTACAGCAGAAGATCGATACGAATGAAATTTGAAGACCATTTTCCCGACACATTCCAACGCCAAGATCAAGGAAGGCGTTTTCGATGAACCGTAGATCAAAAAGTTGCTGGAAAGTGAGCATTTTGAATTACATTTATCGCGAAATGAAGATGCTGCATTCAATTTGTTACAATTGGTCGACGCTGGCTTTCTTGGTAACAATAAAAGCCCAGACTTTGTGAAAATCATCAATGATTTGCTGGAGAACTATAAGAAAATCGGTATGTAGTGCCGTTTGTAATAATTTCATTCGTATCGATCTCTTGCTGTAACATGCTTTTTACGTTTTTATTCTCTGAATATATATATTCAGACATGTCCTATAGGTGTTAACATGTCCTTGAAAAGAAACTGATCCTTGTAAAAGGAACTGATGGCAATGCGGGCAAAAGAAACAGAAAGAGATAGAATTTATTTTAAAAAATAAAATAAAATACATTTAAATTTGGTTTCGCCAAGAAACACGAAGAAATGAAAAAATAGGGAAAAAGTTGAAAATAGGCACTCCGCCTCTATCGCCCATAACTTTATTGTTTGTGCATGGACTTTGATCAAGTTGGGCTTGTTTTCGTCGTAAAAGTGCGCGCTCTACGTAAAAAATAAGAAACTGGACGCCACATGATAATTTCTGTCTTTCAGGCTATGTAGTGAATTTTCGATTTTAATTTCGCCCCCAAAACATTACATTTTTCTTAAGTTTCGTTGGATTCCGTCTAAACTATTGATCCGATTGCAAAACACTGTACAAATGAATTATATGCAATTTAATTACCTTTAATTTAAGATTCATCGCGATCAAATCGGTCAACTCTAACGTGAGATATGGCCTAGAACGTCGGGTCGTCTTCTTAAAAAATTACCAAAATATTCATCGGGCGATATCTCAAAAACGTATCCATAGGATTTTGTCTCATTAATAATAACGATATGTGTACTGAGATTATGCTACAATGTATTCATGCGTAATGCCAATCCACAGCTTCTATAATAAAGACTCATAATATCGATAAATTGCCGAGTATTCGTAAGCGCGCGTCACTTTCCCTCTCTCCGTCTCGCGAGTGTAATCTATGATATGTCGTTCACGCTCACGTTAACGGGTCGCAGCAGCGTGCTCACGGTAAACTATTTCTCTCCGATAGATTTGAGTGATGGCCAATACGAATTAGGACTCGCGGACTTGGAGACGTTTCACACGATACCGAACATCGACTCGAGCAACGATAAATTCTATTTCGTCGTGAATTATGACACCGAAAACAACACCATCGCCGACACCACTCATGAATGCATTACGATTCCCCACGGTTCCTACGAATTAGACGCTATCGCCGAGTATCTGAAGCAACGATTACTCGAGCTATATCCTCGAAGACGCGGAAACAGCGAGAACGAAAATGACGACAAGTACCCTCTAATGCTACGAGCTAACAACATCATGAAAAGTGAGCTGTACTGCTCGTTCTCCGTAGACTTTACGAAACCGAACAATGTGGGCTCGTTGCTAGGATTTTCTTCGAATCGCGTCTTATTATGGAGAATCTGGCACGAATCTGACGTACCCGTGAATATTATAAACGTTAACGTGATCAGAGTAACGTGCAACGTCACTACCGGCGCGTACAGCAACGATAAACCAGTGCACACGATTCACGAATTTTCGCCTCGCGTACCGCCGGGATATAAGATATCGGAAACTCCGCGACATGTCATTTACCTGCCGGTCGTCGCACGAGCAATACACGATCTAACGTTGTGCATCGTCGATCAACACAATCATCCTATAGATTTCCGCGGAGAAGAAATAACGATTCGTTTACACGTTCAGCGACGTCCGTGCGATAGGTAGCGTGATCGCACATGTATGCGCGCGTGTGTAGTATGTTAGTGTTAGAATCATCAATCGTCGCTACCGCTGCTACTCCTACCGTCGCTGACTCGCGTCATCGGCGCGACCCTTTATCGATAGGCGCAAGTAGAAAAATAAGGACGGGTGGATCGATAAGAAGAGGACCCATAAGGAGAAACAAGCTGTTGACTCGTCGAAACGCACGTTTCCTACGATCGCTAGGATTCATCGTCGCCTATTAGACGCGCAACCACGATGTCGATTATTCTGGATGTGGCGAATACGCCAACCTTTGACAATCGTATCACGAAGATCGAGTTACACACGTATAATCCATACACCAACACGACGTTCGACAACAGCGACGAGATAAGAATTCCCATACAGCAGCAAGATCTGTACACGCTTCCGTGCGAAAGTTTTCTCTACATCGAAGGTCGTGGCACGTTGACGGCGCAGAACGCGACAGGTCAGGCAACGTCCGCGACCGCTGTTCTCGACAATAATTGCGTTGCGTTCATGTTCGATGAGATTCGATACGAATTGAACGGTGTCGAGATCGATCGTTGCCGAAATCCAGGAATCACTACCACGTTGAAAAATTACGTTTCGTTGTCGACCGAGAGGGGCAAAGTGCTCGCGAATGCCGGTTGGAATTATGCCATCGATTACGATAAAGACATTTTTCATTCGGGCGCTTTCAATTTCTGCGTACCCCTGAACGTGTTATTAGGATTCTGCGAGGATTACAAACACATCGTGATGAACGCTCACCACGAGCTGATTCTTATACGATCACGAGTAGATTCGAACGCGATGCACTGCACCTCCGCCACTGCGGTACCGAAACTAGAGATACGCAAGGTACAGTGGCGTATGCCCCACCTTGTTTTGGAGGAAGTGAATAAACTATCGATGCTGCGTATCCTGGAAACCGGTCGGCCGATCGCGATGAGTTTCCGTTCGTGGAGCCTGCAATAGTATCCGTTACTGCAAGCGACAACGAAACACACGTGGACCGTGAAAGCTACGTCGCAAATTGAGAAACCTCGATTCGTGATATTCGCCATGCAAACCAATCGAAAGAATCGTCCCGATAAACGCGCGGGTGGATTCGACCCAAATCATCTTACGAACGTTCGACTGTATCTAAATTCCGAAACGTATCCGTACGACGACTTGAACTTAGATTTCGATAAGTATAAATACGCGCTCCTGTACGATATGTACGCGAAATTCGGCAGATCGTACTACGGTCACGGAGAACCGTTGCTGAACGCGGACGAATTCTTACAATACGCACCTATCGCGGTCATAGATTGTTCTAGGCAAAACGAGTCGTTGAAGAGCGCTACGGTGGACGTGCGAATAGATTTCGAATGCAAAGAAAATGTTCCCGCTAATACTATCGCCTTCTGTTTGATAATACACGATCGTATAGTCGAATACAGCCCTTTAATCAACGTGGTACGCAAATTGATATAGCGTGCGTATGTAAACGATTACTACTACTACTAATACTACTACTGCGGATACTGCTACTGTTTTAAAACGTCGATGCCGAAGGCCTCAGTTGCTGTTCTGACACCATCGCCGACGGTGCTACCTAAACGAATAATAATGTTCGCTATTGTCGATCTGCAAGGTTTCAATATCGAACGCGAGTTCGTCGCCAAAGAGATCGCGATTCGGGCAAACAGTAACAACGATAAAACGACGATTAGCCATTGGATCTTCGAACCACCATACATCTGGAATCATCTGAGTTCGTCGGAGCACCGTCAAGCATCCTGGCTCGCGAAGCATCATCACGGGCTTGGCTGGTCCGACGGTTACATTCCATACTCCAAACTTCGGGGACTCCTTACTAGCGTACTCGCGAACGTTGACTTCGTTATCGTGAAAGGTGCGGAAAAGAAAACGTGGATGCTGCAACTACTGCCTGAAATAATCGTTGAGGATGTATGTGATTTGTACGAACTGACAGCGCGAAAGATCAACGACAACAGCAACAACGACAACGCTCGAACAGTCGAAGACAACGGCGGCTACGACGTTGACGACGATTATTGTGGCGTCATGACTGACGTTCCTAATCTAAAATCTATGTCTTCGACGAATGCCATTCGATGCGCGTTTCACAATAACGCCGGTGTTTGCGCGCTGGAGAACGTCGAGAAAATATGGCATTACATACGTAGCGTCACCTACTGTAAGTACTACACACATTGCATCTACTTTACGCGTCATATGCAAAGAAACGAATACTCATGTAAGAATTATTTTTTTTATTTTCTATACCAACGAATATAACGGCGGCGGCGGCGGCGATGAGAGCAACCATAACGGCGACTGATTTCCCTACCCACGAGCAAGAATATCCCTCCCATACGAACATTATTTTTACATAAATACTATTTTATAATTTAAATACGCATGGATAGATTGGTGAATATGAATAAATACACTGTTTGAATAAACACACTGTTTGAATAAAAAAATTATATTTATTTATTTATTTATTACTTTATTTATTTATTTATAAAAAAATATGTATTTAAAAAAAAAATCGATGTTACGTCCTGCAACACTCAGAGAAAATACCAAATTATTATATAAAAAAAAAAAATATGTTGGTGATATCACTGAAACAAACACACGACTTGATTAAAACATAGTCGAATGGTGTACGCACATTAGAATTATTATTATTTTTTTTTTAAACATCACTTACGAGGCGTCCGACCGCCCCCAGATACTCGTCGCTCCATTCTGTCATTTGATTTTCCCGTTCGATCTATAACAAACACATGATTCGATTAAAACACTGTTGAATTGTGTACACAGACGAATATTTTTTTTCAAAACATCACTTACGAGATATTGAATTGCATGGCGACGCTCCACTCGCCACGCCCTCACTAAATTATCCAGTAAATACTGAAACAAACACATAACTTTGTTAGAAGACTGTCCAATGGAATGAACACGTCAATTTAATTTATACAAAAACTATACTTACGATTTTCTGCGTCAACTCGTCCCGCTCGACCTGCCACGCACGCTCGATTTCGCCATACCGTTGCTATAACAAACGCGCAAATTGATTAGAGTATCGTCGAATGGAAAACACGCACAAATTCAATTTTCATAAAACTGTACTTACGATGCATCGCTGCATCTCAAACGCGTTTATTCCACATGACATTTTTTTAATTTTTTTATGCTTTTCGTAAAACTGTATCTGAACACTGTATTGGTCCGTGCGGCGGTGATCGACACCCTTATATACATTTCGTTTCTCTAGCCTAGAACGATGGTCTAGCGCAGGCATGGAACTAAAGTGAACGCAGCGGCCGTTTTTCGGAGGCAACGCCTCCTTTCTCCCGCCGCGCGTCTTGGCCCCCGCGGCGGGCCGAGGAGCATCGAGCGCCTCAGACCCGTACCATATGAACTGCGTGTGGCGCATTGGGGCGACACCCGTATCAATAGATTTCCGCATCACCCATGGAGTATTATTATCGATGCGTTTTTTTTGTCAGTGGTATCCCCTGTAGGCCTATTCCACTATCAAAATTTTAAATACGTTTGGGAAAACTTAATTTTTGCGCACGTTTAGACGTGCTGGGCATATTTAAAATATCAACGGGGAGGCTGGTCGACGTTGTACGTATTAAAGCTGATATTTTAGATATGCCCAGCGCGTCTAAATATGCTCGAAAATTAAGTTTTCCCAAACGTATTTAAAATTTTGATAGTAAAACGCGTTTTTCCTATCCATTTTTATCGCGTGACACAGTGGAATAGGCCTACAGGGGATACCACTGACAAAAAAAAACCGCATCGATAATAGTACCCCATGGGTGATGCGGAAATCTATTGATACGGGTGTCGCCCCAATGCGCCACGCGCGGTTCATATGGTACGGTTCTGAGGCGCTCGAAGCTCCTCGGCCCGCCGCACAGTGGTCTGGAATTAAGAATTTGGTGACATTTGTCTATAACTTTTGAACTATAAAAGATATCGAAACGTTCTTTGCGCCAAAAAATAGGAAAAAATTATCCCCTTCTAATGATGCATAACTTAATATTTTTTATATTTATTTATTTATTGTTTTTTAAATTTTTTTATGTTAATTGTTATAAAAAAAAATTGAAAGCTGTTTATTTGGTACCTTATTTAATACTCTTTTCAGTGGCTTAAGTTGCATGTTGATAAAACTTTTCGTTTTCAAGTTATAAGGAAAGTCGTATAGTAGAGGAAAGTAGTGAAAATCGCTTGTTTTTAAATTAAAGAGCAATCTTGTGCGATAAAATGGCATCTTTTATTAGTAATTAATGTAAATAATCCATTAAAAAAATAATGCTGAATGCAGCATGGTAAACTTTCGAAATTCTTTACTTTAAGAGAGGATATCTTTAAAGTCCCAAAGAGTCCCACATTCTACCGAATTGAAATATTTTCAGCAAATCTTCCTCTATGTAATCGCGTAACAACCATTTCCAACTTCGTCCAACTTCTCAAATTAATACAGTTTAATGCCGTCAGTGTTACGCCCCGCCGCGTCGCGTTTTACGTATCACGTCCGCATCGTCCCAAATTCGTAGGCTTATCTACACCATAGTATAAACAGATCAAGTATCTATGGTCTAAACAGTTTCTTCGAACAAACGCCATACCTCCTTACGAATTTGGGACGATGCGGACGTGATACGTAAAACGCGACGCGGCGGGGCGTAACACTGACGGCATTAAACTGTATTAATTTGAGAAGTTGGACGAAGTTGGAAATGGTTGTTACGCGATTACATAGAGGAAGATTTGCTGAAAATATTTCAATTCGGTAGAATGTGGGACTCTTTGGGACTTTAAAGATATCCTCTCTTAAAGTAAAGAATTTCGAAAGTTTACCATGCTGCATTCAGCATTATTTTTTTAATGGATTATTTACATTAATTACTAATAAAAGATGCCATTTTATCGCACAAGATTGCTCTTTAATTTAAAAACAAGCGATTTTCACTACTTTCCTCTACTATACGACTTTCCTTATAACTTGAAAACGAAAAGTTTTATCAACATGCAACTTAAGCCACTGAAAAGAGTATTAAATAAGGTACCAAGTAAACAGCTTTCAATTTTTTTTTATAACAATTAACATAAAAAAATTTAAAAAACAATAAATAAATAAATATAAAAAATATTAAGTTATGCATCATTAGAAGGGGATAATTTTTTCCTATTTTTTGGCGCAAAGAACGTTTCGATATCTTTTATAGTTCAAAAGTTATAGACAAATGTCACCAAATTCTTAATTCCAGACCACTGTGCGCCGCGGGGGCCAAGACGCGCGGCGGGAGAAAGGAGGCGTTGCCTCCGAAAAACGGCCGCTGCGTTCACTTTAGTTCCATGCCTGGTCTAGCGTGTTGCAGGGTAGGGATACTTTTCAAGTAGGGTAGTCTTGAGGTATGATGGGGATGCCTACGTCACAGTTTCTTTGCATCATTCTTCTTTTTCTTCTTATTCATCATCATCCTCGATGATTTTATAATGTGAAACTAATTAATTTCAGCTTTTGGTATAATATTTACTTACACTTTTATGATTCGTATCGTGAATCACCCTGACTCTTCTATGGCATGCTCCTTGAATTTGCCATACACGCTATTTGAATTTACGGCATATTCTCTAACCGTGATATACATATACGCAATCACAATTACTGATGTGATATAGTATATACTCTCACACATTGAAATGCACGTGTACGTGAATCAGTATAAAATGACGCGGTTCGGTCATGCGGGCTTCATTACACCACGTACACTCGAGTGCCAGCAAGTATCGCTCGCGTCATTTTTCCACCGATAAGAATCATATGTAGTGCATATCAAAATGTACAAACGCAACTTAAACGATTCATCTTGCGCATCCGACAACAATGGTGGGTTTCCAAATAAACGTCAACAACAACATTTCAATACGAGGTATGTATACGTTGCTATATACTTTTCACTTACTTCTTTCACTTTTCACTTACTTCATTCGCTTACTTCTTTCACTGTAAACGCAAACGATCGAAGTACTAATTTCGTGTACATGTTTCTTACAGTTCGGGATCCACAACGCCAAAAACGTTAAAAACATCAAAACCCTCAATCGTACGGATCCTGGGGCGTGATTACCCACTGACCGCAATAGCTTATAAACGGTTAACTATTGGAATTCGCATCGGCATTGATTCGTGCCACGTCGAGATCGCCATAGTCGACAATAAAGGCTGTGAGGTATGTTTTTCAATGTCAACGTGGAAGCTTCTATTTCAAAACGAGGCGGATATACTCCAACGATTACGCTGCAACGCAACATCGCCCTAAACCCACATCGTAATTGATCATTTGCGACTCGAATTCACGCGTATGCAAGATGATCAACTTATTAAAATCAGCGATAATCGCGCTGTCGTATATATGACTGAAACAACGATGCGAAAACTATTCGCGTATCAATTTTGTATCGAACATATGTATACCTGGCTAAATGAAAATATGTACTCTGTAAGTAGTAAATATGCAACCTTTGTAGAAGTGCTGCGTACCGCTTCCGTATCGACGAATTATGTGAAATTAATTTCCGAAAGCGAGCACTTTGAGCAACATTCATTGATCGATTGTGAATTGTTGGCGTTAGGATTACAATCCATGTTGCGTGATGTATAAACCATGTACCACTATAGTACGTTTTAATAATAAATGTATGACTTTCACAACAATACCTGCAACGTATCAATATTAATATCCTTTCGTACATATTCATATACATATATTAATTCTTAGAAGCATAGTCTTAGCGAATGTCAATCGCGTTTCCAGATAGTCAATATGGGGGGTCCGGGGTTCGGATACATTCCCACGACGCTTGACTCGCAGACCCTCGAGAAGGGTACTTGAGGCGTCGTCCTGTTCTCGGTCGTGGAAATACTTGGAACTCTACTTCGAATAATTATCGCGTGAACCTAACGCCTAATTTATTGCTTCAGAGATATTGCGTCTTCTCAAGGACACTTCTTAGAGGCATGGTCTTGGGAAAAGTCAATGCTTAGATATCACCCCCTATACAGTATTGTCTCCGTATTTGCTCGAGTTTATGCACGGGATACAAGCTTGTCGCTATCCCCACCACTTTTGTCTCACTCTTGTCCGGCGAAGGCCAGAGCGAGATAGAACGCATTGCGTGCGCAACGGGCACGAGCGCTATGACTGCTCGACGCATGCGCGCGACCATCGCGCACGCCGGTCGCGCACGCAAAGCGTTCCATCTCGCTCCCCCCTTCGGCCAGAAAGAAGCGAGAAACGAACACTCGGAATTACGACTCTGCACGGAATATATGCTCACCGCCGGTCCCGACCAGCGAGCAAATACGGAGACAATACTGTATATCTCTCTCACTGTTCTCGGACGTGGAAATACTTGGAACTCTACCCCGAGTAATTATCGCATAGTTGCTCGCGTGAACGCAACGCCTAATTTATTGCTACAGGGACATTGCGTTTTCTCAAGGATACTTCTTAGAAGCATGGTCTTGGGGAAATACAATGCTCAGATATCACTCTTTTTCTCAGAAATCAGCGTTGAATGCAACGTAGTGTTTATTCTATGGGCTATCGCGACGATAGATTTACAATAATTATCGCTATATGTATACATCATTGCACGTGCGCTGTATGGATCCCACGATTCAAATATAAACAAACGCGTTCAATCCTGCTCCGGTATAAACACACTGCATAGCGCGGTGCAATGTTTATTCCATGGACTATCGCGATGATTGATTTACAATAATAATTATAGGGCACCGAAATCCTATTCCTTATCTTTTCTCAGAAAAAATTCTTTTCTCATGGTCCATCACCCTCTTTCTCAGAAATCATCATCATCGTCGAAGCCGCGATTTGAATTTTCACGAATCGGTCGCGGTCGCGCCTGCGCACCGATCCCCGCACGCGTACGGAGATTGCGCGGCGGCGACGCGTGCCCAAAGTACCATAAACATCCACCAGATGGCGCTAATACGAAATGCATGAAAAATATGAAAAATTACCCAACGCGGGCCCAAATACCGACGCGGACCCAAAGTACCTTACACATCCAATAGGTGGCGCCAACACGAAATGCGCGCGCCGCCATTTTGAAATTTTGAAAATCATCCCCCTCCCCCGTGACGTCAACCCCCTCGCCCACAAACTCAACCTGCGCGCGCGACGCCATTTTGAAAATTTTGAAAACCCCCTTCCCCTGTGACGTCAGCCCCCTCGCCCACGAATTCAGTCGACGCCATCTTGGAGTCCCCCTCCCCCGTGACGTCAGCCCCCTCGCCCACGAACTCGGTACCCCCCTCCCCGCCTTACCCCTCGCCCATCTCGCGGAAGAGCGCGGTACCCCCCCTACCGCCCCACCCCCCTCACCATCCGGTCCCAGAACTCTCATATCCTATCTACTTATATGCACGTGTTTGCCATCCACCCCGCCAATACATTTCGGGATATTTCAGTTTTTGTAAATGTCGGTTCGTTTTTTGTCATTTTTCATTAAAAAATTTTGACGATATAAGCGTATTATGAATCGTGTAGTAAATTTGTTGGACGATTTTACAGTTGTCTCTCCAAGACGAAAACTGAAGGTTATTGCTCGAAAAGACAAAAGTGGACAAAATCTAAAACATTATTACAAATAAGCAAAAATTAATTAAAATAAGCGATTAGTAATTTTGCAATTCAATAATTATGAAAGGAAAATCGAAAATCATTTTTCAATATACAATTTGGTTGTGACGTTAATATAACTGGTTCTCAAACTCATTCTGAATTGATACATTGATATCGATCTTTCATGGGACACGTAAATGATTTTCAGACAAATTATATGTTAACTAACCCTAATATCCAATGTATAAACAATTAAATTAATCAATTTTTAAGACACAAATAATATATAGTTATAATTTATAAAATAAAATGTACCTGTCCGTCATTCGCGCTGTACTTGGTGAAATGTTTGAAATGGAGCATTTTTTATTTCTATTTAGATTGTAACGCCTCTATCCACACGGCCCTGCTGCCATTCCACGGCCCCCTCCGGTGAATTAAAGTATGTGCGAAAAATATTGCGGACATTGAACCCCTCTGCACGACCATACCCTCCTGCTCCAGTCAATGGCATCATGTTGTCAGCAAGAATTGCTTCGAAATTCTGTTGTTTGGCCTGATTATCATTAATGTATTCATCCCGCAACATGTTGTGGAGGCAACATGTTGCGGTAATGATGTTATCTGTAGTTTCCGGCACTACTGCAATTGGTGCATGGAAAATTCTAAATGTTTGGGACAATATACCAAACGCATTTTCCGAGACCCTACGGGCTCGGCACAGTCGATAATTAAAAATTTTTTTTTGTCCTATCTTCCGTCGCTTGGTTTTTCGGGTAAGGTTTTAGCATTCGTTTCATCAAGCGAAATGCCTCATCGCCCACAATTACGTGAGGGGCTGTCACGTTCGTCCCGGGAAGTGGTTTATCCATGGAGAAGTTCAATTTTTCCCCATTGATCGCTTGACCCATAATTGATTTTCTGAAGATTCCGCTGTCTCCTTCCTTTCCATACGAGCCAATGTCAACAATAATAAATTTATAATTAGCATCCACTAGTGCTAATAACACTATTGAGAAAAAGTGTTTGTAATTAAAATAAAGAGACCCGCTATTGCGTGGACATTTTATTCTTATGTGTTTCCCGTCTATGGCTCCAACACAGTTAGGGAAATTCCACTTCACGAGAAAATCATTAGATATTTTATCAAAATCCGTAACGCTCGGCTGCGGCATAAATATTTGCACTAGTTTATCGCACAGTTCTTGCAAAACTTTGCGTACAATACCTCGTATATAGCTCGGTGATATTCCAAATGAAAAGGATAATGATTTATAAGATTCTCCAGAAGAACCTGTAAAAAATATATTTTCTAATTATTTTAGCTGGTGATTGTAAGAAGAGAAGGAGAAACGTATGTGATACATTTATGCAAAAGGAAGCGGGACATCAAATGCGGTACAAGTTTGGCAGCAAAGCTAAACTCAAAATGGGTAAAAATGGTGAATGTATGGTTCGAGGGAAGGTCAATATTTTGTACACACAAAATGAGTTCTAAAGTACAAGGAATTTGAAAAAATTATTTTTTTTTCATGGTAGGCACAGTAATATGAAACGAACTAAAGAGGTTCAAAATGCAAGAAGGTGTGCGTATAGCGACATTCCAGGAACATAGATGGATGTTACAGTCAGCTAGGAAGCTGCCATAGAAATACACTCAAATGACAATATTCCTTCTTCGTGGGTAACAAGATGCGGCAGTACACCTACGTATATAGTGCAGCACCAAAAAGGCACAGGAATGATTCCGGTACTGTACTGGATGTTCTGATTTTGAGATTTTAAAAAGTATGGATTCGCCAAAAAAGCATCACAATTAATTGCGGAAACAAAGGCGTTGGTGTTTAAATTGATCACTGCAAGATGCAAGATACATGTGTTTGTGCGTGTGGTATTAGTAAAATACCATAGCTGTGATGTTCACGAGGTCCCACCGAATCGTATAGAGGACGGTCACCGTGGGATTTTATTCCCCGCGAGGTCGAGGTGTCTATGAAGATTTCCCACATAAAAAAAAATGCGTCTGTGCAAAGAAGCAACCACGAGCGACACTGAGAGAAAACCGGTAGCAAATGATAGCGCGTGCGAGTGTGACGGTGTAGGCGAGGACCAAGTGCGTGATAGGGCTATTGGTAAAAGGAGAGAGAGAGAAAGAGCAGGTCAAAAAAAGCGGAACAGGGAGAATCGAATGAACGGGAGAATATGTAGCGAGTGAAGCGCGAGCGTACAATGCATGTGCAAAGCAGTATTCGGGGCGTGATTATTGAGGGGGGAGACCACTGTAACGGTCCGAAATGTAAGGGTGTTTTCGGGAATTTATTTCAACCAAACAACGCAAGTAAATCAATTTATTGCTTAGTATAGTTAATAGTATACATATCGAAGGGTAAGAAATTTTTTTTTCAATCAAATTCATAAATCCGTTTCCTGTATACTCTTCGTCAAAAATTGCGCTGCGGCAAAAACATGCTAGTCGCGTTGACAGTGCCCAGGCCATATGGTTAATCCGAATTCAAAAACACAATAATATTTAGAAACTAGAAGCCTGCCTCTATTACGTGACGATCAAAAAATGTCAAAATTGTAAAAAATTACAAAATGGCGGACCACTGAAAAAAAAATCATTTTAGCGGGGTACAAAGTTAGGGAAATGTTGATAAAAAAATTAAGGAGGTCGTTAATTAAAAAAAAAATGATCGTCAAGTAATAGCCACGGGTTTTCCGTACAATATATGTCCTTGATCATGTTAATTGGACGTATAGTTTTCTCTGTAGACTGTCAACGCGGTTGAAAAATATCATTCTGAGGAAAACGCGTTCAAAGTTCCGCGCGGCTCAGTCGCGCGTTTGACCCCGCTTCACAAAAAATACTATATTTCCGTCAATTTTGCGAATTTCTTCATAAAATTTGGAGACAGCATTCTTGAAATGTACGTCTTTCAGAAAATGTAAAAAAAGAATCAATTTGTCAAATTTTTTACAGTGGTCTCCCCCCTTAAGAGACCATAGGTACTTTGTACCTACAGTAAACATATACAACTGTAATAAAATTATGCGACGAAAAAATAAAATATGCTTGTGGAAAATTAACTTGCCTCAATGTCAGGAGCAACTTATCTTCGGGTGAATTTGGTTTCTTCACTCTTGTATACGAGGTTTTCTCCAAATCCTTTCCAATAAGATTCAAGATGAAATTAACCTGTCCTTTATTTAGCCTAAACAATTGTCTATAGGTTTCCTCGTTATCCGCTAAATGGTTTGCTATCAAGATACGAGAATAACCCTCGGTCCTTCGAGTCTGGAACATCGTATGCATTTTCCTTTTTTTCTTTGATTCCACATATGCTCGCAAAAGAATATCGTCGTCTTCTTCTTCCTGCAGCAATGCACGCAGCAGCAATTTGCGATTCATTATGAGATTTTAAATCGCTATACTGCACAGATCACGTCGCACTGTCACGTTAATACGGCACGAAATATTTAACACTGTTTGAACGTTCGTAGCTCACGAATTCACAGACATGTGTCTGCTTTGAAGTCACAATTACGAGTGTCGTTCTAGCAAAGGTTGAGAGAGATCCTAAGCTAAGGGCAATGCAGTGACTGCATTTATGGCATCCATTGGGTAGGTATAAAGGTAGAATCATACGGCACTAGGATCTGCTATCCTCGGCGATCTTTGGCGAGCCCCTCGGCGATCTTTGGCGAGCCCCTCGGCGATTCTCTTAGTGCCGTCTGATTCCACCTTCAGCTATTTTGGTGTATCGGGAATTGGAGTACGCACATCAATCCAAACTTGCTTTTCTATTTCATAAATGCCAAATAACCAGAGAAAACGTGACATATGTATGTACATGTATATGTGGACACCTGATTCGGCCCAAGTCCCGTGCTAGAAATCAGCATCCACCTCCAGAAGATATTACGATGCACAGATGGAAAGTTGCCGTTTCAAGCAAATGCAGGACCGATTAGTCACAATGTAATCTCTTTCTTATGGTTTACCCTCGCTCGCAGCGCATACGTCAGCACGTGCTTCTGATTTGATGTTCCAACGCGTGTTTACTTATATTCAAGAGATAAGTCAGCCGTTTTTAATCTGTAGGACGATGCCGCAGGCCTCACTATGATACTGCTTTCTCGTACTGGATTTGTGTCAAATCAGGTGTCTACGTATGCATGTGCATACATGTGTCCCATTTTCTGTAACACTTGTAATTTTGCCTTCTAACTGAAAGTATGTCTCAAAAAGATTTAAATTATTAAAATGAACTGAACTGCAATTTGCTTCACATGTATTGCACGAAAAAGAAGATGAAGAAGAAGACGACGACGACAATCATCTGCCAGCTATATTTCGAAACAAGAAAAAGAAGTGAAATGAATATGATGTACCAGACTCGAAGGACCGAGGGTTATTCTCGTATCTTGATAGCAAACCATTTAGCGGATAACGAGGAAACCTATAGACAATTTTTTAGGCTAAATAAAGGACAGGTTCATTTCCTTTTAAATCTTACTGGAAAGGATTTGGAGGAAAAATAGTATACAAGAGTGAAGAAACCAAATTCACCCGAAGATAAGTTGCTCCTGACATTGAGGCAAGTTAATTTTCCACAAGCATATTTTATTTTTTCGTCATATGATTTTATTACAGTTATATATTTTTGCTGTAGGCACAAAGTACCTATGGTCTCTTAATAATAACGCCCCGACTACTGCTGTGCACGCACATGCATTGTACGTTGTCGCTTCGCTCGCTGCATATTCTCCCGTCAGTGGTCTGGATGGTGGCCAAAATTCAATTTCTCAACAACTTCAACTTTGCAATGTCATTTTTTTGTATGAGTTCACAACTCTCCAGAGCTTCTAAATCCGCATACCTTTCCCTTTTCAGATGATTCTTTGATTATATATAATATTACGAAGACAAAATCATGAAATTTTATGAGAATCTAATTGTTTTAATTACTCATTATAGAACAATAAAATATAGGTTTGTATTACACCAGTATGTAGGTAAGTAAATATATTTTAGTTATTTATATGTGTTATAAGCATTTCCTAATGCGTGTATAAACAATGTACAATTTATAACTATTTACACTTTGAGAAGGCTCATAAAAAAATGATTAGAAGTGATACACATCGGACCTATTTTATATGAAAGCTTAGACAATTGCTGTTCAGATCATGTAAATTTTAAGTGCAACTTCCTGCAACCTTTGGCTCCATAGGGATTTTAAAATCCGTCGCGCGAGGAGTGTTACATGGGCCCTTCAGGTCCATTCCGTGCTTGCTGTCCCCGCGTCACATTCCATTTCGTCATCGGCGATTCAGCGGAATCGCAGCGCGCGGGTTAGTAGATCGGCAGACGCGGAATCCGTCAGCGAAAACACAACGAGACCACCGATGGTCCGGGCCCTAGATTCCAGAGCATGGAGCAATGGAAATTACGAGAAGCAGTAACTGACGGAGCAATTCTCCCCCGTTCTCGAAATAGGGAGTGCGTGGCTCTGGTCTGGATCGCGCTATAAAAGCTTGAACCGTGCGACATCGAGAGCAGATACATAACTTTCATCCTTAGTCGCGAGTTGATCGGTATTTGGAAGTTCGATTTAGGAAGTTACGACGAGCCAGCGGGCCGTCTAGAGATCGCGTCATCGCTTAATTGTTTGCACCGCGAAGCACGCTCGGCGGGTAGTAATTCGCAAGAGGGTAACTCCATCCGACGCACCGAGAACGGTCTAGCCGGGAGAGCCCTTGAGCGTTAACCGTGACCGACGTTGACGGAGCGAGGATAGCAAACTGTTCGACATCGCGAGTTACAATTCGAAGATTTCCGTGTGCTAGCTGACAGCGCAGCAAGCAACCACGACCTACGTTTGGGTCACCGACATTGCAAGTAGGCGAAACCTTAGACGGCAAGCGTGCCGTGTGCCATCCGAGAGCACAGCGAGCGACACTGGGACGGAGCGTAGTCCCGAAGGGTATGTTAACCACAGATCTCACTTTCCCGAAAATATATCTTACTTTGTTGTTTTCCTCCTAAATTCCGAATATCAATTGATTCAACCCTTCTACTCCTTATCCTTCCTCGGTAAGTATAGTCAAGGTGTGCTTTAGCACTTCGACAGAGCAGCGAACCCAGTGGATCACCCTAACCGCTCGGGGTGTTTCACAGGAGTCCCTTCAGGACGTAACAGGAGTTTTGGCGTTCTGAACGCGTGTCCCTATGCAACCACTTGAAAGGCGCCTGAGGATATTGAGGAAAATCCGAAGCGCTTTCATTGCGTGGACCTTATCTTCTGTTAGTATTAATTTTATTCAATATTATTAATAATATCAATAATATTAATTTTACGTTCTTTTTTTTTTCTTTTTAATATTGGCTACTTTTCCAAAAATGCTAACTTAACTAAATGTAATCGAATTTTATTATAAAAGCAATTAATTTTGACTTACAAAATAGCCATAAACATGTCTAGAATTTTGCCGTGATATTTTATTCTTTTGTGCACAATAACAATTACTATTCTTTTAATAATTCGCTCTAAATAATCGTATTACATCACAATTAGTATAAATAGTCGTAATAGAGCAAAATGTGTGTGGAAAGAAATCGATAAGTATTGTTTGAATTTTGGCCACGAAACGCCGCTCTCCAGACTACAATGCGTGCCATATTGCATCTGCCATTTTGTATTTTAAATTTTTGGTGCCAAATTCGTTATCAGCGACCTCAAAAACCCTTAATCACCAAGCATCAGAAAGATCAGAATTTTGGCCGCTAAATGTAGATATCCCCAGACCACTGTGGGACGCAATGATACGCACACGCTCACGGTGTTTCTGCTGCTCTGCTCTCGAAATCAAGCATTACATTGAGTACTGAACGCTTTGCTTCTGCAAGCAGTTTCCGCGGCAATTTCCTCTCCATTACCCCCATATTCTTAAAAAAAGCATGGTTTCGTCATCTTCGTCTTCCATAGCCAGCTGCAGTAGTTGTTCTTTTTCGTGAGACCTTTTGTTTAGGGCGTCCAGAAGATCGTGGTGGTTGGTTCTGCGCCTTTTCGGCGCTGTACTAGGAGTAGTACCGCATCCTCTTTTTTGGGAAAGAGCGATCGTACCATCTGGCGATGTTTCTAGTGTTGGTACACCGTCCCAGCAAGCAGCGGTTTCTATTGTCTCCATGGGCGCTGGATTGTCGGGACCGCTACTCCCGGTATCATTTTGAACATCGCCAGGCAGTTCAATATTGCTCTGTGTGCTACAATAAAAAAAAAACATCTATTTTATACTACACACTACAGATGTGAAACTTGCACAAAATCTACATATGAACTCATCTTGTGTTAAAAAAATACTTGCCTTCTCTCAGACGTGACATTATTGAGAAAATCTAGCAGCTTCAGCAATGGCTATTCTTTTTTCGGCTTGGCTGCCGATCCTGTACCGCACTTATTGTTCCGTTTTTTTTTTTCATAAACCAGTCGCGAATATTCTTCCAACGCGTTTTGCATTCCTCAGCTGAAATAATTAGATAATATATTTTTTAGGGAGTTAATTGCTATTGAAGAAGTATCGAGATCATTATCATTTGCATGCAGAATATTATATGGATACATAAGTGTTGTAACAAACGTACTAAAACAGTAATGAGCAACCCGCGGCCCGCGGGCCACATTTGGCCCACCTGCACATCGTCATATCTGTTTTTCATGAACTACATTTATATATTTAATATTGCGGCCCGCGTAGAGAAGTAGGTCTCCACTTGTGGCCCACTTCTGACAAAAGGTTGCTCGCCACTGTACTAAAGTAGGAGTGCTCATTTTTTTACCTCAACTTACTTTCCCATTTTGAAAGAATTGCAAAAGACTTTATGATGAAATTGAACGTTTCAAATGCAAATACAGTATTGTCTCCGTATTTGCTCGAGTTTATGCACGGGATACAAGCTTGTCGCTATCCCCACCACTTTTGTCTCACTCTTGTCCGGCGAAGGCCAGAGCGAGATAGAACGCGTTGCGTGCGCGACGGGCACGAGCGCTATGACTGCTCGACGCATGCGCGCGACCATCGCGCACGCTGGTCGCGCACGCAAAGCGTTCCATCTCGCTCCCCCCTTCGGCCAGAAAGAAGCGAGAAATGAACACTCGGAATTAGGACTCTGTACGGAATATATGCTCACCGCCGGTCCCGACCAGCGAGCAAATACGGAGACAATACTGTAAATATAATTGAAGAATACTTTACCTGTTCTTTTTACGGTGGTGGAGATCTCTTCCCATACATTATCTTTCAATTGTTGATCTCTGTGGGTCACGTCTGCAGCATCGTACAGGGCCGAATAACATGAAACACTATTGATAAGCGCCTCGTCCTCCGCAGGCGAAAACTTTACTTTGGTGGCGGGCATTGCAAATTCACCGACACAACACTATCACAGACGGCGAACTGTTGGACACTTCGCGTGTGGAATGTACAAAAATGTTTTCTGTACTGACTAACTATCGGTGTAAGTCGCAATTTAGGGGCATACATCCTTTTGAAGGCGGAGTTTTGTACGACACTCCAAATATCATTGGTCACGAAAAATCCCACCTTTGCAAATCGTAGGCGTAGAGGTGGAAAAATACAGGTATACTATAAAAACTTGATTTTCTGTGTTTTCCCCGGGGGTGAGTCGCATGATGTACCCATCTGCGTAAAGCCCTAAAACGGATTATTAGCGGGTCACGGTTTACTACCGCTTTACGACACCAGCCGTTTGGTCTCCAACACGTTATAGAGTAATTAGAAAACATTTACGAAATAACTTGTGGAACTACAGGACAGTTTTTAGGGTTTATTCTGAGTGCCCTTTTTTTCCTGCACCTAATACGTCGCGCGTGCTTCTCTTTTTGATATTCCAACGCGTGTTTATACTCGAGAGATAAGTGCTTTCTCTCAAATTTTGTAGGGAGGACGATGCAGGCAGGAACACGCGCAGTCGGCCGATTACTCCGTTTCTTCCTGTGTCTCACCGCGAGACGTACTGCTACTTCTTCAGAGTGACTTCGTTTCCTACTCCATTGTTGAGGAAACATTTTTCGATCTAACATAAGAACATCTTATTTTGTTCGTGGAGGAACATCTGATTCCAAAAAGTTAATCAGGCTGGCAGACCAAAGCGTCAGGCCAGAGTCGTGGTTTACGACCATATTGTCCAACGAGTCGGCGCGGCGGTCAAAGCCGGGGCCAGACCTGAATGCGTATACGCTGAGCAGGCTGAGCGCGCACGAATGACGCATGCGGAGGGGTCGAAAGTGCCATTGCATCTTTCTTCACCAACTTCTGTGCTTAACTTAGCCCACTCCGCAGTTGTAAAGATGGTGTAATACATAGTTAGCTAAATAAACATACAACTCAACCCTCCGAGTCATCCCGTTTACCAATACAGAGTGATTGTCCACCCACGCGTGTCAAAGAGTTGCCACCTGGTACCCCGTGGTTAGGACAACCCCCTGCAGTGCCTCACCGAATTTTATGGGTTTCGATCCTTCAAACGGTTGGAATACCATTAAAAATTCAGAAATGTTCAAGAGTTCCGCATTTTTCATCACATCTTTGCGAAAACGTGTGTTTTGATAAAAGCGGGCTCAGAGCCAGGCAAAATTTCATTCATCCTTTACGATGAGTAATTTATTATTTTTCCAAGAACGTTTCGACAACATCTGTTTGCCAGATTTCTAAAGGGCAATCCATTTTATGGGGTCTTTAAGAATTTTAGACATTGTTCAGTCCGTGGTGATCCGTATAATTGCTCTCTCGCCGGGTAGTACGTACGATGGCTTCGGACCTGCACGTAGGTACTGTTGTTTATCGCCACGCCGACTAGCGGGACAATACGGCCATAAACCGCGAGTTTAGCGAAACGGTCCGGCCGATCGGCCCTGGTAAGTTTTTGGCAACCAGATGTGGCATTTCCCTCCTCTACTTCTTCAAGGGTGAGGGAGTTCCTCCTCTACGAACGAAGTCACTGAAGGAAAGTCCCCCCTTTTCGAGGAACGGTGTTCCCAATGTATGTTTCATAATTATATTAAAACTACAATTACTTTCATGCATATGGAAAAGATGTCACCAATATAGCAATTAAAAAGTATTGTCCACCATCAATTCGCCACCTGCAGGCTAGAGGGACGCCTGGTTCCCGCCTGCGTCGTTTTCTCCTCAAATTGAAGACGGATCCCATATCTTTCGAATAACCACGCGCTCCAATATCAAAACAAAATCAGGTACAGGCGTATGCACTGTGAGAAAGGGTGAGGCGTAGGGGGGAGATTATATTAGGACCAATCGGACTTGCATTCGTTGCAGACGCAACGTTTTCATCTCTTCATAGTAATATTTTCTCTTTATAACCCACGTTTTCTCGCAGCGCATATGTGAGTGCGTACTTTTGTTCTGATATTGTAGCACGTGTTTATACTGAAGAGATGAGAGATTAGTCTCCAATTCGAAGGGAAGACGTGACAGGCGGGATCACGCGCCGTGCAGCGGACACCTCATTTTCTACCTGGGTCCCTCCACGAGGCTTATTGTTGCCCCCCCCCCCTCCCCCCGAGTAATCTCGTGTGATTTTTTAACACAACAGCGAGTCGGCCTGGCTGTATGAATTAAGAACAATGCAAGATGTAGTGAAGAAAAGAAAGACAAATTATTCAGTAAAATAGAGCTTTAAAGTCTATCATATATGTTAATTGCATTATTATTATTCAAAATGTAATTTTTAAATTTTTGATTATCTGTTTATGTCAATATTAGCAATGGATTAAATTTATTTAGTCTATGCCTTCAATAATTTAAGACATTAAAATTAATTTCTATAGGAGTTTCGTAAAAATCACCGAAACCAGGAAACTTTGAAGATTTGTATTTTTTAAACAATTTCGAATCTGCAAAATGAGGACTTAACCCTCCCTAATTTCATATGGACTACCATATATGTATTTCAATATCATGAAAATCCGAGACATCGAGGATTTTAGAAAAGTATCACATTCTGCCTCTATCTTCCCCGCTGAACGCAATGCACTTCAAACTCCCTTTGATCTGTGGAAGAAAACCGACAACGGCCGGCTCAGGCCGGGTCGCATGCGCCGAGTCACCACGAATGACCCGTCCACACTGGCATATGTGTTCACGCTCACCCTTTCTGACGTAGAAGCATGCGCCAGGGGCTACCGTTTCACCTGTCCACATCAGAATATTCGTGCGTGCTCAGCCTGCTCAGCGTATACTCATTCTGGTCTGGCCCCGGCTTAATAGTAATACCTACGACCGGGTCCGAACCCATCGTACGTACGAAAGCATCGACACAGCAATATACGGATTAACAATCTTTTCTTTACTTTTTAAAACCTTTATTTCTAGCATCTTTGATCCCTTCATCCAATTAGCCGATTGGACGGTTGCCCAAATATTGTATAATTTCGTAGGAATGTATTAACCCTTTCTGAACAGAATTTGGTACCTATATAGGATAACATGCATACAGGTTTTCAAATATTTCTTCACTTACCACAGTATGCAGGTATATTTATCAAATTGTACTAGTTTTATTGGAAGTATTGACATTATTTTTTTAATTAACGCTAATCCACCGTATGAGTGGTATATTAATACTTTTTTTTATGAACTTCCTTAATTATATTCGGCAGTTTCAGTGCGAAAAATGTGATATTATTGAATTTTCCCCCATTTCTTGGCATTCAGCCTCACTGTGCGTGATAGTGTCACGTCCCGGGTGAGGTCTTTGGGAACGATGACAATTGGGGGAAAGAATGAATGTCAGGCGCGAATCGGAAATTCGTCACTCTGAGGTTTGGAGGAAATTTAGGCGCAAATCTATAATCCGTCACACTGAGGTTTTGGTAGGAAATTTAGGCGCGAATCTATAATCCGTCACTCTGAGGTTTGGATGGAATGCAGGCGCGAATCTATAATCCGTCACACTGAGGTTTGGATGGAATGCAGGCGCGAATCTATAATCCGTCACACTGAGGTTTTGGTAGGAAATTTAGGCGCGAATCTATAATCCGTCACACTGAGGTTTGGATGGAATGCAGGCGCGAATCTATAATCCGTCACACTGAGGTTTTGGTAGGAAATTTAGGCGCGAATCTATAATCCGTCACACTGAGGTTTTGGTAGGAAACTTAGGCGCGAATCTATAATCCATCACTCTGAGGTTTGAATGGAATGCAGGCGCGAATCTATAATCCGTCACACTGAGGTTTTGGTAGGAAATTTAGGCGCGAATCTATAATCCGTCTCACTGAGGTTTTGGTAGGAATGCAGGCGCGAATCTATAATCCGTCACACTGATCGACCAGGGAAGGTTTAACAGGTAAATACACACCCGGAGAACACCCGTTATACTACTTTGTATTTATTTTGGTTTTGAAAGTTGCATCCACCGTTGCATTCACATAAGAAATTACGTGTTGTTACATGGGCCCTTCTGGCCATTTTCGTGCTTGCTGTCCGCGCGTCGCTTTATTCCGTAAACGGCGATTCAGCGGAATCGCCTCGCGCGTGTCAGTCACGTTGCGCTGAGCCGCGTAGCGACAGCAGTAGGGACAACGTGACTTTCCGCGGTCCGGGCCCGGATATTTCCGACGCGTGCAGCGAGCGATAACTGCCGACGGGGCAGTTTCCCCCATTCGCGAGGACTGATCGAGGCACGGCCGAGAACCGGGATCGACAAGGAGGAATAGGGATTCGAACTTGGGAGCTCGACTTAGGAAGTCACGACGGACTAGAGGACCGTCTAGATACCGCGACCACGTCCCCGGATAGATACCGCGACTACACGCACGGCCGATAGTAATTCGTTAGAAAGGTAACTCCGTCCGACATACCGAGAACGGCCTAGCCGGGAGAGCCCTTCGCGTTAATCGTGACCGACGTAGGACCGCGTAGTTATCCGACGTACGGAGATAGTGCGGTACGACGGGCGATAGTCACCGTCTTCCGAGTGCCATTCGAGAGCACAGAGAACGACCACGACACACGCTCGGGCCAGACCCCCCGATAGGAGTGAAACTGTAGACGGCAAGCGTGCCGCGTGCCATCCGAGAGCACAGCGAGCGACAGCAGGGACGCAGCACCGTCCCTACGCACAGTGGTCCGAATCGACGAAAACGTGAAAAAAAATCCTTACGCTCACATTTCACCATTTATTATTATGAAGATGGTCATTCCAGGGGTTTTTGGGGTCGTAGAATCTGATTCAGAGGTCAAAATTGTTATTAAATTAAAATTGAGCCCTGTAGGAGGGGGGAAATGTTGATAAAAAAATATTATGTTTTTTTTAACAGTCCTGTTTGATTTAATTACGGTATTTGAACATAATTACGACATCAAATTTTGAAAAATTAACATGAATAGTGTTTTTAAGATAGCTAAATGTATTGAGCGCGCGGAAACTAAAAGGTCAATAATTTGTATAAATTCATACTTCAGATATTGAAAATGCTTTCATTTATCCATAATATGAAATTGTGCATTCAGTCGATGTTATTAAAATACATAAAAAGTTATAAATAACTGAAATAAGAGATGGTCGTTTTTAATCGCATGTAACATTTTTCGGAATCGAGAGGAATCTTTGAAACTTACATTATTTAATAGTCTATAGTTTAAGGAATGTATGTGCAAAAGGAGAAGTTGCACTTTCTTGCTATTCCTGAGTAATCATCAATTATGTTGGCAGAAATCAGGCCGCTCGCGCGGCACAAGTAAGTGTCTTCGTCCCGGCCATACTTGTGCCGCGCGAGCGGCCTGATTTCTGCCAACATAATTGATGATTACTCGGGAATAGCAAAAAAGTGCAACTTCTCCTTTTGCACATACATTCCTTAAACTATAGACTATTAAATAATGTAAGTTTCAAAGATTCCTCTCGATTCCGAAAAATGTTACATGCGATTAAAAACGACCATCTCTTATTTCAGTTATTTATGACTTTTTATGTATTTTAATAACATCGAATGAATGCACAATTTCATATTATGGATAAATGAAAGCATTTTCAATATCTGAAGTGTGAATTTATACAAATTATTGACCTTTTAGTTTCCGCGCGCTCAATACATTTAGCTATCTTAAAAACACTATCCATATTAATTTTTCAAAATTTGATGTCGTAATTATGTTCAAATAACGTAATTAAATCAAACAGGACTTTTAAAAAAAACATAATATTTTTTTATCAACATTTCCCCCCTCCTACAGGGCTCAATTTTAATTTAATAACAATTTTGACCTCTGAATCAGATTCTACGACCCCAAAAACCCCTGGAATGACCATCTTCATAATAATAAATGGTGAGATGTGAGCGTAAGGATTTTTTTTCACGTTTTCGTCGATTCGGACCACTGTGCGTCGGCTCTTCGACATTAGTCTTTCCCGAATGGTATATATGCCAAGCGTCACACGCGTTCGTTTTTTATCGGACGATGTCGGCTTTTTTACACACCGCGTCTTCGCAGGAGGGAAAGAGACAAAGCATTTTTTAATTCGGAGGAGAGAGAGAGAGAGAGAGAGAGAGAGAGAGAGAGAGCATGCATTCTATAGATAACAATTTTTTAAAGCGTCTCGCGCGATCGCGCGTAACTCGAATCCTCTGGAGCGGCCGGGCAGGGTGACGTCATTTTCACGGCGCGAAGAACGAAGTAGAATTATGCGACGTCAGCAAATCTTAAAATTATGTGGCGAGGAGGATGACGGGTAAAGAAAATGGTACAATGAAATATGTACTTAAAAATGATAATATATTGTTACAAATATTTGGCTTAATTATCCCACTCGACTACATCGCCATCGAATAGAGCACTATCGTCGTCGGTAAAAATAGCATTGTCGACGATTTCATTAAATAGAGCCTCGTCGGTATAAAACAAATCATCGCAAACTTGCTCGGGGATTATCTGAATTCCTATATCGCGAGCCTGAAGCCCTAATACCGCATTCGCAAAAATAGTATTAGAGTCAATCGGTTTCACATTGGCACATCTCCGACAAACTACACTTTTTGGATCCGTCAAACTATGCAGGTGATATATATCGTTATAATCAGTGTTTTCGTAATCCTCATCCTCATCCTCACTAAGATCGGAAAAGAATGGTTTTTGCCGCGCATGCCTGTTTAACCAATATCGCTCACTCTCGTACGCTTCAGGCAGCATCTCACGGCCGCGTATGCTAATAGGATTATAGAACACTTTTAAAAAGATGTCACCATCGTGAACAACTTCCGCCTTATGAAGTTCTTCACCACAAATTTCTTTGGTTTGAATCGCAACATTCCGACACGCAACATATATTTTAGGGTTGCAATCATGTATAGGCAGCACAGTGGAATCAGAGATTGTAGCTGCAGCGGGGGGGGGGGGGTTCAATTCCGCAGGCAATGACATAATCTGAAATCGATTTTTCTTATAATTCTCAAAGTTACTAACACAACGATTCACTAAAAATATGGTAATGGAAACTTACGGTATTATTCGATTGTATTTTCTATACGTTGAACGATTGATGATATCCTTCAAAGCAATTTCACTTAGCTAAAAAATGAAGAGTGTTTAAAAACTGTCAAAGTGACTGCACGTCGACCACGATTTTGAATGCAACTGGTCACGATGCATCTCCCGACTCTCGCATCTAAACTCATATCTTGAAATCGAGAAGTGCATAGCTTTGCAAAGTGAGACGCTGTTGTTCTCCAGATTCATTTCCGCTGACCATTACATTTTTTCTTTGCATATATCATTTCGTTGAACCGTTTTCTCCTTCTTCTTTGACACATCATTCGACTAGACTGTATCACTTGATCGTGTATCGAACGTGTATCACACCACTTTGAATGAATATGAAACGTCTATCGTATCACTTTCAACGCCTAACATACCACTTCGAACGGTTTTGAACAGGTATCGAACGGGTTTGAACGGGTATCGAACGGATTTGAACGGGTATCGAACGCGAATCGAGCGGTATCTAACAGGTTTTGAACGGGTATCGAACAGTTTTGAACGGGTATCGAACGGTTTTGAACGGGTACCGAACGGTTTTGAACGGGTACCGAACGGTTTTGAACGGGTGTCGAACGGGTATCGACCGGTTTTGAACGGATGTCGAACGGGTATCGAATGGTTTTAAATGGGTATCGAACGGTATCGAACAGGGTATCGAACGGTTTTGAACGGGTATCGAACGCGAATCGAACGGGTTTTGAACGGGTTCCACATAATAATTACAACTATCGTCTTAATCTAGCGTACATGTAGGAAGTTGGGGAGGGTGAAGAAAAAAACATTTATGCATTAAAATTGATTATATTTTATTTAAGCAATTCTCTCTGGCGTTTAGACCACCAGTTGAATATTTTAAATACATTTTGTATGGCACAGTGTTTCGCGTGTCTGCCACATCGCAGTGTATTAACTACATTTAGCTTATTTAGTGATTTGATATCCTCGTAGTCAATGTCCAGCGTCTCGATGACCACATCCGCTATCGTATTTTCGTCGAGGAAATCCATGAGCCAGTCGCGTTTCTGCAGTCCTTTAACGTATATAATATGGGATGCGTCATCTTCTTCGTCGATCGCATCAGCTACAGCTTTCGTAATTAGCCGTTTAGCCATACTGTACGGAACGTCTCCATCGTCCCAACGTAGTCCATGATGCTTTGCCACCAGCTAACGAATGCTTGATTTGTCGGATTTCGTAAGAAGATATTGCGGCATCGAACTCCCAAAAATATAGTGCGAGAGAATTAATCCATTCCGTAGGACCGCCACTTCCTTGACAACAAATCGTCCATCGACGACGAACCCTTGCAGGTCAACAAATGTTGGTACAGCCATCATCGGTACAATTTGGAGGTCCGTACGCTTTCAAGACAGACGGGAGAATGCAGCCTTTCTCGTAAAGCATGTCGATTTTCACGATGAAATTTTATATGAATTTGGCACAGGAGAGGGCGGGCAAGTAGCGTGGCAATTTAATTGATTTTGCGCACCACGTTTGTCAGCGGATTGTATTCAACCACCCGATCGTGCAGAATCAGACAATATGCCGTAGTATTTGCAGATACATTCTCTTTACACTCGAATTCTATGCGCACGTCCACGGTGCCATTCTTGATCGACTCATTTTGTCGCGAGCAATCAATCACCACGAGGGGGCCAAATTGTAAAAATTCCGCCACGGTGAATAATGCCTCGTTGCAACTATGTCCATAATACGATTTATGGAATTGCGTATACATGTTAAACAAGATGGCGTGCTTATTCTTGTCAAAGTCCAAGTTCAGATCATCGAATGGGTAAAATTCCGAGTTGAGAAAAAGTTTTACATTGGTCAATTTACAGTTGTTGAACATAGTAACGTCTTCGCTCATCACATTCTTTCGAGCAGTCTGTAGAGCAAAGATAATG
This sequence comes from Andrena flavipes, assembly GCA_963971345.1. Lineage (NCBI taxonomy): Eukaryota > Metazoa > Arthropoda > Insecta > Hymenoptera > Andrenidae > Andrena > Andrena flavipes. The sequence continues at coordinate 28,526,577 of OZ020479.1, forward strand.
TATCGCGGCTTCTCCAGCTGCGCAGCTGCCTTCACAGCCCACGAATGTTTGGTCGTGCTCTGTAAGAGAGGATACTCGTACAAATCCCACGAGTGAAAACAAATGCTCAGGTTTTGTCCACTTTCCAAAGCACGTAGCAACGATAGCTTATTAACGTCGTTCAGCGTCAAACGTCGTGTTGACGTATGGGTTGTACGTGTGAGTCTCGAGCTTGACGATGCGATCATCAAACGTCGGCTTCCCTCCAATGCTTAGAATGTCAGCTATTTTTTTCAACTTAAATGCGCACAATGAATCCTAATGATTTCAAAAATGTAATGTTCGCAGCACTGAGCCTCTTCTTTTTAGCGTGATCAGAGTTGTTACAGTTGTTGTTGTTGCAAACAATTTCACTTGGAAGAAACGGGTTTCTGGAGTCGTTCAATACAAGCATCTCTCTCGTTCGCACCACATGTATTATCGTCGTCGTCGTACGTGCAATCTGATGGCAATCTCTTCACCTCGAAAATCAAGCAACCGGCCGTCTTGATCCACAACGCGTATCGTCAGATCCGAAATGACCTGTGCGGTGATTGGAAGGTAAATGATCTGTGCAGGCGTTTCTGATATCTTATATCCTGGTGGGACTCTCGGAGAAAATTCATATATCGTATGTACACGCCTCCCATTGCTGTACGCGCCAGCGGTTACGCTACATTCTACGCGAATAATGTTCACGTTCATGATATTAATCGGATCTTCCGATTCGTGCCACCGTCCAGGTTCTAATACCCGATTCGTCGAGAATCCCAGTAGCGATCCAATGTTATTGGGCTTTGTAAAGTCTACGGTGAACCGACAGTACAGTTCGCTTTTCATGGTGTTGTTATTGGGACGCAACACTATAGGATACGCATCATTGTCACTGTTATCGCCGGTGCCACCGAGATTTTGAGGATACCGCTCGATTAATCGCTGCTTCAAATACTTGGCGATGGCGTCTAGTTCGTAGGAGCCGTGGGGAATCGTAATGTATTCATGAGTGGTGTCGATGCTGTTGTTGATATCATAGTTTACGGCGAAGTAGAATTTATCGTTGCTCGAGTCGATGTTCGGTATTGTATGATAGGTTTCAAAGGTTGTTAGACCAAGCTCGTATTCATCGTCGCTCAAATCTATGGGTGGAAAGTAGCTCACCGCGAGGGTGCTACTCTTGCCGGTTAGAGTGAATGTTAACGACATATTCCGAGCTGTGCGACTGGACTGGTACTGACTCAGAGTGGTGGGAAGTCAATCCTTAAATTTGGTACCGATCGTTTGTAGAAAGCGTAGACATAGTTGTCCACAATTGCTCTGATTGTACTTCTGGTAAGACGAACGATTGTATTCAATTTCCACAGCATCTTTATCCAGATATTTTACCAATTCCTTGGGCGGTCGAAGATTCCCAAAGCTGTCGAAATATATAGCTCGACACCCTCTCTTCGCATATGCCACCCAATGAGTCCCTGATCCCGCAGCATTGTCCAAATTTACGATACCGCTCTCGTTTCGACGTACTCCTCCGGCTGGTAACGCGTTTCGCATAAAAACACCTCTAAAAAATGGGATACGCATACGTTTTGCCAACTCCTCCAATTGCAAATCGGTAGTTACGCTCGCAGGCATTTTTATTTTCTTCTCGACGTTTTTTTTTCGTTTCGATATTCCCTGTCCGCGCTTGTACGGTGTGAGATAAAGTCCGCGACCTTCCATGGAGCGATTATGGCGTTGCATTTCCTGCAGCTGATGTTGCGCCGCCTTATTATCGTTGACCGCCTTGGCGATCCCCGCCGCTCCACCAGCTAACGATCCGAGGACACCTAGCAGCGGGAGAAGCGGTAATATACCACCCCGTTTTGCTACTGGAAGAATCCGTTTTTTCGATGCTTTCTTTGGAGTCCTTTTGCAGGTTTTTGTTTTCATCCCCATTCCGATTTTCGTCTTGGCCTTCATAGCTGCCCAAACAGCTGTAGCAGCACCTCTTTCACCCAGAGTCGAGTCTCGCGCAACGATGCGTTTTCGCGCTTTGTCAGCGAGTACTTTATCTGCCGCGTGCCTATCGCCGAGGTCGTTGCTACGCGAATACGCAATATCGTGTTCGCGACACGCTGCGTCCAACGGATTGATGCCTCGATCACCTCTAGCCAATCGTTTTGCCAGATGCGTTCCTGGACGGCAAAACTGATATCCCGGGATATGTAATTCGATAGGTAGCGCGTTTATCGCCCGATTTAACAAACCACGACCTTTCTTTACTCTCGTCGGTGACATTCGCTACAGTTTTTAATCAATGGTGCCGGACCGTCGATATGCGTTCGCTGCCAAGGGCGATTATAATGCTCCAGACACCGGCGATGCTGCTGAACCTCAGGATCTGCTTTTATATGCTCGGGGAGCCTGTTCCACAACTGATCAATGTGTCTGCCAAACTCTCGCAGTAGAATAATCTTTGGTATATATTTCAACTGCTCAGAGGTTAGGGCTCGAATATTATTATTATTATTATTATTATTATTATTATTATTATTATTATTATTATTATTATTATTATTATTATTGATTAAACGGGAGAACCCTTTAGAATACAGAATTAGGTACAAATATTTGGAAAAAATAACATAAAATAAACTAAAATACAATATAACAGAAAACAGAAAATAGAAAGTAACAAAAACAAAACTTAAACATAAACAACACAGTGGTCGAACTTGCGGGGACATCACCATAAGCAGTGATGCCCAAGATTAAGATTAAGATTAAGTAGGTGACAGTCGCCTGAGCAGCTGATCCCTGAATAACGCGAAGGAGGCAAAGAACAAGTCTAAGCCAGCAGGGCACTGATTTAGCTCATCCATTGCTCGGTTTATGGGATCGGCAGTATAATGATGGTAACTCGGGACGCACGGTACGAAGAGAGGTCTCGGACGTAGTGATCGTTGCGGAGCATGAAAACCAATCAACGATACAAGCTCTATTGAAATTATCCGACAGGACCAGAAGCATGTTGCATACTGAGCTGTTTTGCTTCGGCGCAGACCTATAAATAGACCGCTTCGACGTATCAAAAATCATTTTTCATGGTTCACGGACAGGATGCGATTCGTACGGCAACCTGCGGCGATACGCGTGACAAATTTTGACGATAAATCGCAGCTGATGTCCCCGAAAACAATGCGCAGACACGGTAGCATGCTGCCAAACACTATCCGCTGCCTCATTTGCGGTCCATCAAATTGTGGAAAGACCAACGTGCTGGTGAGCTTGTTGGAAAGTCCTCACGGCGTCCGCTTCGAGAACGTGTACGTGTACTCCAAGTCGTTGCAACAGCCGAAATATCAGTATTTAGATAATTTATTGACTCCTATAGATGAAATTGGTTACTTTACGTTTTCGAATAACAGTGACGTCATCCCACCGAGCGAATCGCTTCCGAATTCCATTTTTATCTTTGATGACGTGGCATGTGACAAGCAGGATACGATAAGGGAATACTTTGCAATGGGGCGTCACTCGAACGTTGACTGTTTCTATCTCTGTCAGACGTATGCAAAGATTCCCAAACATCTTATACGCGACAATGCCAATCTGTTGATTCTGTTTAAGCAGGATGGTACCAACTTGAAACATGTGTACAACGATCACGTAAACACAGACATGTCTTACGAGGATTTCTGCGCTTTGTGTCGTAATTGTTGGCAACGGGAGTATGGTTTCGTGGTGATAGACAAGGATAGCGCGATGTCCAATGGACGTTATAGAAAGGGATTTAACGAGTTTGCCGTACCGTGAGATGGTCAATTATCGTCAAAACGTCGGTGGGAACGCAACGTCTGCGGTACAACGACGATGATTGATATCGATAGTCTGGAGATTAAGGATCGCGAGAGAATAGCGAAGGAAATTGCAAAAACCAGCGAAGCCATTCGCCGGAAACATCAAGCTTTGAAGACCGGCAAGATGGAGGAAGATATCGCGTTGGAGAAATACTTCAAACCTATTGTGGAACCCTTAAAACATATTGTGGAAAATACTGCAACGACAGAAGCTGACACATCACCGCCGATGAGCACAGACGTTGAAGAGAATGAAACATTAACGCCTAAAACAAAAATCGTGTCGAAAGGGAACACATCGCGTAAGAGAAAGAAGAAACGACGCATGTCATCGGAATATTCACTCGTAACCTCCACACTAGTTCAATCGAAGCATAAACGGCGGAATGTCACATCAAACGAGTCTCCCGTTCCACCAACGCCAATAAATACAATTCCTCGCGTACATCAGCCCTGGAACCTTCTTATTTACACGTGGCATATTATATGGATTGTCGGTAGGATAATCGCTCGTGTCGAATCTATCGATATTGTGTTTCATGGACTCGTAGATATCGTCGCATCGAATGTGAAAAATGAGGCTGTCTGTGTCTGTGTATAGAATTTTACAATTTGATCCGTGCAGGGGAGACATGTATTCGTGATGAAATTCGTACAAACAAATTTTTGATATGTCTAGAATGCACATACCCACGTATATCGGTTTGTTGAATTTCACCTCGAGTTTACGCAATTCAACAGCTATTAAATTTTCCGAAAAAACACTTCTGCTGTGGAAATTCGGTTTCGCGATCATTGCCTCCGCGCCATATCGCCCTTCCCAATGTGTCAAAAGCTTTACATCCACATGGTTTCGTACATTTTCCATAGTTTTACCGAATACCGCGTTGTTTATCAATTTGTACAAATTTTTCTCAAAATCGTTTGTCGCGCTTGTTCTGAATCGTGTATTGAGTTCGATGTAATCACGGAGCCAGGGGGATTGAGCGAATTGAAGCACGTGGTGTATCTTTGTAATACGAAGACCGTGACGCGTGCACTGTTGCAGGTTGCGATAGTGGATAACGTAACGCTGCTTATCGTATACCGTCGCGAGTAATTTGTCCTGCCTGCTGCCGCGTGGTTTGGCACGCGTCGGGCAGAACGGTAGATCGACATGAGCGTCGTGCAGACGTTGTGTATATTCCAGACCTACCTCGAGAATGTACCCCATGGGCGAATCGACCGTGATCGAAAACACGTCAAAACTCGCAACATCTTCGACCCATTGAAATTTGGCGTATGGTAGGGGCTGACACATTGCCCATCCATACAAATTGTTCACGTCAAAGTACATCAAGTACAATGACTGTTCCGATGCGTCGTAAGATGGCATGTGTGTATCTTCCGGAACATTGGCTTAAACCCCCACGTATACCGCGTTCGAGAAACATAACCATGTCGACATCTGTGAGCAATTCGAATGTAATTTTGGTATGTTTTAGCATTGCATCTCACGTGAAACCAGGTAGAGAATAATAATGCGCTGAATCTAGTCCGTAACTCTTGATACAACTTTCGCGAAAATTTTCAAAAATATCTGCCAATAACAAGACATCTGTTTTTAAATACAAGTCTCTGTATTCGCTCAAGGTTCTAATCCCGAAACGCTGCCAGACTGTCTCGGCGTGTGCGTAATCGCTCTCGGATACAGTCTCACCCGTTAACAAACTGTGGAATGACTCGCGCGGTGGTAAGCATGAATCCTGCAGCTTGCTCGCGCAATCAAGGTATTCGTACGGAAATACACCCTTTCGCGTCAATAAATTGAAATCTTCGGTGGATAATGTTTCAAATTGGGATCGTAAAATTTTTAATTGATCTGTGCTGAGAAAAGACGCTAATTTGTTGAGACTGGTATTGAGAAATTTGTACGAATCGATGAATCGCAATTTAATATAATTTTGCGAGTCTGAGTCAGCCGTATCTTCGACATTTTTTGTGAATGATACTTTTCTTTAGTTATGGGCAATACGTCAACGCTGCCTTCGAAAGCGGTAGCTATTTCCTTGATAATAAAATGTGAATCGTAACCGGATAAATTATGGAAAACTACGTGGATGTAAAACGCATTTTTATAATTTAAATTGCACTCCGAATGTGCCGGGCCTCTGAATCGTCCGGAGAGATGGCAATGATCGCGGACTCGTTTATCGCTAACCTCGAATGGTTCTTCGAACAGTTGAATGTCGTCAACTGTTCGTTGGTTAATTCCAGCATGGGAACATTACTGGTCAAGATGGGTTTGGCGAAGTTTGCAAATTTTTTAGTTCGTCTACGAACCATGAAACGCAATCCGCGTCGCGGCGACATCGATATGTCGACAGTGATGTATCGTACGAACAATGTATATAATAGGCAATACTGTGCACTTTATGGTGCTGGTACGCGCGCAATTTATTGTCTGTGTCACCCACTCGGTGACTGTCCTCTGTTTTCTCGATGATGCACTCGAGATCTGCATATACCACAAAGGGAAGTCGCTCCTTCATGCGGTGGTTGCCAAAGTTGAGCAAATTTTTGCCTTCGCTGGGCAGCACGATGGCACAGTCGTTCATCTGCCCACAGTCCACTGTATGCGCCTCCAACTTCTCGGTTGAGCTAAAGTAGTGCATGCATCTGTAAAAACACAAAATTTTTTATTTTTATTTCTTTTTTTCGCGAGACATTTCAATATTCCACAAGTTTCTATATGTACCGATCGCAGATGAATTTTTTTTTATTCTCCTTGCTCAGCTGCGCGCTCACCAACCGGGACAAGTTCTTGATCCACACAAAGTGTCCTACATCGCCGTGCTCTTGATTCGGTGTGTAGAGCAGGTTGACGTGTCGATCCCTCTTTTGGCTGGTGAGGCGCAACGGAAAGACCGTCGACCCTTTCTCCGCCTCGAAGGTGTAGACGTTAACGGAGATGTCGTTGAGCCGTTCAAATTTCCCAATCTGTGCTAGGGACATTGGAAACTTAATGCCCTGGAGATTGAATACGGAAGCATAGTCGGGGTACGAACTTGGGCGATCGGTATGTCTTTCCGCAGGATGGAGAGCGGCGACCACTGCCAACGCGAAACACGCATTGTCCGAGCATTGCACACTGATCGTTGCCTTCTTCAAAGATAATATCTGTGGCAACTTGATGTGGCACCCCGCGCGCAGTGGATTGTACTTGTTGACATTGACGGTCAGGTTGAGGATTCGCGTCAATGCCCATCCGCTGTCGCGTTCCTGGAACTCTTCCAGCGATGCCAGGGTGGGTTCGATAACGCATCGCTGGTACCACTCCTGCAGATCGGATGTGCGGAAGAGTTCGCAGTTTCGGGTGTTGATGCTTTTACATGCACGCTTGTCATCCGCCACAAATTCGCCGTTGTACACCGTGTTCACTTTGAGATTCCGCTGTTTCCTCAAAGCACCCCGCACATGCTCCAGCACAATGGTCCCCGCGTCTTGGAGGAAGTTGCGCGGCTCGATATAGTTTGAATTTAGCACGGCACCAGTTAATACGCGGTTATCGAACACAGCGTCTATTTCGCGCCACAGAAGTCCTATGCTAGAATGTCCGGCACCTTCACGCACGAAACGGCCGCGCAACGAATGTTTCAGCCCTTCGAGCTGCGCGATTCGAGCAACCAACGATTGCCGAACATCGATCGATGATCGCGGGCGTTTCACACGGCTCTGTTCTTCCAACGATTCGATACACTCGTTGCACCGTTCTTCCCACGCAAGGTACTCTTCCCGCGAAATCAATCGCGCAGATTGATCCAGCAATTGGCGGGTTATGTGCCCGAATTCTCCCATGATTGTAAATGTAAATGTCTTTTCCTCGCAACACGTTGCAACGATTTGAGGCTTTGTGCACTTTGGAGCGCGTTTTTATGCATGATTTGGTATCTCTGTCTAACTCTTTTGGCGTACCCCCTCCCTCGAATACAAAAACGACGATCCATCCCAACACGGTTCTATGCAGTTTCTGCTTATATCGCATAATTCGTTCCATGATTCATGCCAATGACGAATTAGCGCGCAACATCGTCCAACACAGTTTCTGCTGACACCTATTTTCTAAGATTCGACGCTTCCTAGATATCATATTACATTCAGCACGTGTCGAGACTTTTAGCCTTGAAGGTGGGGCTTAAATTACATGCAATCGCGCGATATGCTGCGATGTTAAAATTGAAAAACGTTATGGAAAAATTGGTAGCTTTAAAATAAAATGCTGTGGTGGGGGAAGCAATTGCACCTCTATTTAAGCCAAGCTCTCGGACGCTATTCCATCAATCGCTCAGTAGCCTCAGTGACTTTGACGAAACAGACGGTACTCCATAAAAAATATAATGCACATCAAAATGTACAAACACAGCTTAAACGATTTATCGTGCGCAGCCGGCAACGATTGTGGGTTTCGAAATAAATGTCAACAACTGCAGCAACAACTACAACAACATCATCAACAATCCAATATGAGGTACGTACGCGTTACTATACACTTTTCATTTACTGCATTCACTGTAAACGCATACGACCGATGTATCAATTTCATGTACTTGTTTCTTACAGTTCTGGATCCACAACACCGAAACCATCAGTCGTACGGATCCTGGGGCGTGATTATCCACTGACTGCAACAGCTTATAAACGTCTAACTATAGGAATTCGCATTGGTATGGATGTGTGTCACGTCGAGATAGCCATAGCCGACAATAAAGGCAGCGAGTTAAGCTTTTCAATGTCTACGTGGAAGCTCCTGCTACAAAACGAGGTGGACATACTCCAACGATTACGCAGCAACGCAACATCGCCCCAAACTCACATTATAATTGATCATTTACAACTAGAGTTCACGCGTATGCATGATGGTCAACTTATTAAAATCACCGATAATCGCATTGTCATATATATGACTGAAGCCACGATGTGTAAAGTATTCGCGTACAATCATTGCATTGAACATATGTACACGTGGCTAACTGAAAATATGTACTCTGTAAGCAGTAAATATGCCACTTTCGTAGACGTTCTACGTAGTGCTATCGCGCCAACAGATTATGTAAAATTAATTTCTGAAAGCGAACACTTCGAACAGCATTCATTGATCGATTGTGAATTGTTAGCATGTGCAATCAATCATATTGTAGATGATGCTCGTAGGAAAAAATTTTAAATTATATTCTTTTAATTTTAAATAAAATTTCTTAAACATATATTATTTCTCAAATTTATTTATCCGTCTTCCTCCTCGCCGCCTAATATTAAGATTCGACGTTTTGTAATTATTATTTCTCTGCGCTGTGGAAAAACATTCTGCTGACGCTGTATTATTCTACTACTAAACGTATATTCTGTCCCCCATTTTATTTACCCGTCATCCTCCTCGCCACATAATTTTAAGATTTGCTGACGTCGCATAATTCTACTTCGTTCATCGCGCCGTGAAAATGACGTCACCCTGCCCGGCCGCTCCAGAGGATTCGAGTTTCGCGCGATCGCGCGAGACGCTTTAAAAAATTGTTATCTATAGAATGCATGCTCTCTCTCTCTTCTCCGAATTAAAAAATGCTTTGTCTCTTTCCCTCCTGCGAAGACGCGGTGTGTAAAAAAGCCGACATTGTCCGATAAAAAACGAACGCGTGTGACGCTCGGCATATATACCATTCGGGAAAGACTAATGTCGAAGAGCCGACGTTTGGGGAGTTGGTTAGGCGGCTGACTCGTACCGCGGAGGTCTTGGGTTCTCGAGCCCCGTCGCCCGAGATTCAGTTTTTTCATTTATATTAATATCATAAATTAATGTTTCCTTCCTTACCAACAGGTTGGAGTCCAGGATAGTAGCACTCTTCTTCTCACCCGCGGTTACTCCTCCTGCTCGATACGGTTCGGTATCGGTTCGGCATCGATTGATTCCGGTATTCTTCAGATCTCGCGCTTATACCCCCACTACTCCGCCATCTCTACGATGTCATCAGCCGCGGTCCGCTTATACCCCCACCACTGCGTCGCGGTCCGCCGCCCGCCGCCGCGATGGATTTCCTGTGACCTTGAGACTCAAATTTGGATTTCAAGGTCGGGGAGGAGGGGGGGGGGGGAAATGGCCTTCAAACTCAAATTCAAATTTGGATTTCAAGGTCGGGGGAGGAGGGGGGGAAATGGCCTTCAAACTCAAATTTGGGTTGGAACTCTCATACCCTTACTACTTGGAACTGTCCCGGATTTGAATTGTTTGTCCCGCAATGAAAACTATCTGAGAAAGTGTCCCGGATTGGATAAGTAACCTTTTTAATATTTTCTTAGTGGCAAAAAGTAAAATATATATCCACATACTTATTATTGATATTCCATATAGATAATTTTTTCGTATGATAAAGTGTTTCTAATTTTGTTTTAATTTATCAGAAGTAAGTCTTTATTATATAATTAAATAAACTAAGAAACTTGTGCTTATATAATTTATTTTTTCATTTATTCTAAATTTAATTATTTTCTTTACAAGATTAAATTGTTAAATCCAGTGGGATTGTATTGGTCCCATCTTCTTCGTTTAGTACCATTGCTTCTTACATTATTAATAATGGTTTACGAAATGTATTTACATTTTCCTTCATTCTTTTTTTTCAGTTTTAGTTGTCTTTCCTTGGCTTTAATTTTCTTCTCAGCATTCTCTTTTTGTACTTTGGCCTTTTCCTCTCTCATCTTTGCTTTTTCCTCTTGTTTCCGTTCTCTTTCTATTTTTAATTGCTGTTTTTTTTATCATATTCTCTTCCTGTTTAATTTTTCGCTGTAATATGCTTTCTTTTATTTGCAATTCTTTTTGTGCTTTTTCCTCCTTGATGTGTTGTTGATGTGATCTCCATTTAGGTTAGGTTAGGTTTATTCTTCTTCTTGGCATAAATATACATTTTCTTTACACCAAAAATGGCACTTCAAGAGTTTTCTCTTATATAGCCCAACGAACTCTAGTCTTGTCATCTCTCCTTACTTTATCCATTCTTCATTTCTCTCCCCCTCATTCATTCATCCATACATCTAAACTCCCTTATCTTTATCTTATACCATGCGACATTTGTACTTTGACTTATAAATGAACTCATATTATAACTTATGATAAAGTAATTACCTAATTAATTAATTACCAGAGTACTGAAATATTATAGGACTATCTTCCCTGATAACCAGATCGACGGCAGGTCCTGCCGCCCGCCTGACTGTAGGGTACAGGCTAGGTAACAGGAGAATTGATAGGAATTAGTGAAATGGAGCAGTGGATTTCGCTCACATAACCTGCGAGCAGATTCGGTAGTTTATTAAATAATAACAATTGTTCTGTTTTTAAAGGTATGATTTGTTTTTATTTATTAAAATGATATAAGTGGCACCTATAAAAGAAAAGAGAAATTTTGAATATTTACACTGTAAGCAGTGGTGATTCTACATTAAAAAATAAGTCAATTTTCAAAAACTTTAATCTTATATTTTCGACTATTTTTTTTTGCAGAATCACCATATACCCACTTGTGTTAGTTCTGAAAATAAGTACAATATTAGTCTAAAATTAAAGGGATGAACGTGGAGAGGTGTATTTTATTTTCAGTTATACCTAAGTGAAATGAGCACTGAAAAGTGCTGTTTGGTTTTTACGTTTTAAAGTCGTGGCGCTGAAAAGTGCCGATTGTTGTTCATTGAGAACGTTGAGAGGTAGTTCCCGTTGAAGTCATCAAAATAAGCACTGAAAAGTACCGTTTGTCGTCTTCGCCGTCCAGTAAAAGGAGACACACCTCTCCTTTTAATAGGCATATTTCTGAAAAATAACTGCAGTTAATTTTTGTTTTCACGCGACAGTAAATCATGACTTTTACGGTCATGACACTAAATGTCATGACTTTTACTTTCACGTGAAAACGGACCTTCATAGGTCATCTGTTTCTTCTTCGTTCCAGAAACTGCGGGGCATTCGATGTTCCTCCGATGACGAGGGCTTAGTTCTTGAACCACGCTTCCTACAGCGTACCCTCTCCTTTGCCGCCTTCAGTTCCGCTTGCATCCGCAATTGGAAGTCGGATCGAGTGGGCCTGTCTACCCTGCGATTGCTACAGACACCGTCTGAAAAAAGAATTGTATGCAAAGTACGTTAGGATGAATGGAACATACAGTAATAGTAATAATTTTATCGTAAAAGGATGAAAAGTGCTTATTGCTTCGTACCAAAAATCGCCATCGCGATACGGGTGTCGTAAAAAGATTTAAGTCCTTCGCGGCCAAACCAAGTGAAGGACGACGTTAAGTCGTCCGACAGTGCTTCCTTGAAGCAGGACTTGACCGCTCCCTTGAAATCGAATCCGCCCACGTATTCGAAATACTTTACCTAAACCAAGCGAGTAAAGATTGATGTAAGTATATATTATATATAATAGTAAATAAAAGAATAATTTCATTTTCACTTACGACTTTGTAATACGTGTCGTCATCGATGTCCTCGAAGCATTCGACCTCCTGCACCGAGGACAAGGGGAGGACTGCTGGTTTCGTCGGTCGACCAGTGTTACGAGTGGTCTCGACAGATTTCTGAATACTCTTCAAGAGAGTATTCATTCTTCTGCAAACAGAACGGATGGAGACGTAACGTATTAATAAACACGATACACGTGATACTTACATTAGCTCCGCCTCGATCCGATCGCGTCCCGTGAGATCTACCATGCTCCTGCGAACATTAACATTTATAAGAAAATATCCTTACAGTAATATTTTTATACCAAAGATAAAGCAATATGTAAATTTACTCATTATCAGGGTGTTGTGTCGGCGCTGTATTGTGCTGCAACGGCTCACGGTGGATCACCGTGGCGCGTGCAGACGATGTCCCTGGATCTGTGTATCCTTCGGGTAGGGCAGGAACATTGGCCGCATCCGTATCCTGAAACACAGAAATATTGGGGGTAACACTGGGAACACCCTGTGTCGACGTTGAACCCTGTTCCTGCAGGACCATCCTCAAATTATGGATGTCCTGATCGATCGTTGTTCTCGGCGCGGTCGTCGTCCTTTGCCGTTTCAGAGTTTTCTCCTCCGAAGAAGTCGTTTGGTAACGTATGGGTTTCGCGATCACACGTTTCTGTCTTTGGTTCATGGCCTGTAAGTAAAAAAAGTACATGTTACAATACTTAACAAAGGCGTGTTAGCTGTTTTTTACATTTTACATGCAATATATTATGCACCACCTATTCAAGACGAACCTATATAACGTGCTACTCAATAAGTGGAGTATAATTCGACAAAGGATACAACAGTAGAAAACGTGAAAATGACCCATGCAGAAACATTCGAACCAACCGATAAAATAACTCATCACCAGAGATTAACAAGGATACGTGTAAGTATGGTTTTACTTGTGAAGAGCAGTACAAAAGAAGAAAATGTAAATATTATAACACGTCACTCACCAGAAAATAGTCGTAACTTACCAAAAACAGGAGACGAAACTAAATAGTGAAAACGATTTTTTTTTTTACATGGTGGAAATCCCTAACGAATATCTCACCCCCGTGGGAGGGGTGAGATTATGTGGGGCTTGCACCCACTAAAACCACCATGGTGACCACCCGACGCGAGAGGCTTACACAAGGGAGAGAGACTGGCAGCGAGATACTTGTAACGAAAATAAATATTGAAGAATTTAAACACTACGGCTTCTCGCTATGTGAAATAACGGGAACGACATAGATACGGGTTTCTAAGGGGATGGGGTCGGCGTTCTCGTCAATGGGCATACTACCGTGAAAAGGAATTCTATAACATTTAGCGCGAACCTGATCGCGGGAGATGTATAGAATTTCAGTGCTTAATGTGGTGCATTTATATACGCCAAGAGCGGAAGACTTCAGGCCGATATCATAAAAATCATCGACCTCTAGAAATTTTTTAATTCCTAAACGATAGGAGTTATTGGAGTCGACGCTAATATTGAAAATTACGCAGATCGAGCCGTCGACTGAGATGAAACAATTATCGCGTACATTTATGCCCAGAGATATGCTATCGAACTCTATCTTACGGTATTGAGAACAATTGGGGTCGTTACTAAGCGGTCTAGATACGCGAATAGAAAAATCGAAATCGACGTTACAATGAATATTTGTGCCATGAAGTTGTCTCTCCCTCATCCTATTGAAATATTGTTGGAGAGGAAGACTTGGCTTTCGCAGATAATATTTAAAAATGGACATGTTATTTTCATAGGGAAAAGCAGAAAATGAATCTAAATTACCAAGACGTCTGACATCGTCGGTTAGGTGAAGAAGACCATGGACGTTATAACTATTAAAAGTTGGGCCATAAAGTTCTTCGTTACGAAGAACAAATTTTTCCAGAGCTAACTCTGCGAATCTCAAGTGTGCGCTCAAGAATAAGAAATGATTGTACGCGGTTTTCTCCAGTACCCCATTCAGTATAACTGGCCCTGTATAAAGAAGGAACTGACGAAATTCGGTCGCTTTACTACTTCCACTTCACGTGTTTCTAATATTCACGATACAGTTTCATTGTCCTGTGGTACTCCCTCCGAGCCATCTTTTCGCCAACGGTTAGCGTCTTGTTTCGTAGACAACAATTTGACACACGTTCAAGGAAATAATATATTATCTCTCCTTCGAATACATTCCTGTTTCTCCCAGTTGCCTCGGGACGTTAGAACACTTGTATCTACGCCACGTACTCCTGCTGTCACATTCGTCGTGGCACCAGGAGAATACATTCATTTTGATCTGGAAGCAGAAATTGTTAAAAGTCTCCCGAGTACTTTGTCCGTAGCTTTTGTTAGATACTTAGAATTAGATTTTCATACCGACGGATGTAGTTTAGACAAATCAAGTTCCATTCATATCTGGCCCGTTCAATGTAGGATTTCAAATATTCCTGGTATAAAGCCGATAGTGGTAGGCATTTATAAAGGTTCCGGAAAACCACGCGACCCCAATATTTTCTTTGATAAATTTATTACAGACGTTAGTGCCATCATGTCCAAGGGAGGCATAAATTTTCATTGCGGTAAGTTGCCTGTACGACTGAGGTGTTTCATAGCTGACGCACCAGCTCGAGCATTTGTGTTAAATCATTATGGACATATGTCTTCCCGTCCCTGTTCCAAATGTACGGTTTCTGGTACCCTGAACGGTAAGCATTACGCTTACCATGGGATACAACATTTTCCTCGAACCGATGAGGAATATATTAAACGGTTAGACGTAAAGCATCACAAGGAAGGAACGAACCCGTTGTGATCGCTACCGATGGGAATGGTTTCGCAAGTTCCTTTCGAGTATATGCATCTTGTATGCTTGGGCGTAGTAAAGAAACTCTTGTCTGCGTGGATATTTGGAGAGTATTCACCTTTCTCAAAATTGACCCGCAAGAAAATTTCTATACTGTCCGCGAGACTGAATAGTGTTAGCAGATATTGCCCCGCAGACTTTGCCAGACGTCCCAGAGGTATTGAACTATGCTCTAAATATAAAGCGACCGAATTTCGTCAGTTCCTTCTTTATACAGGGCCAGTTATACTGAATGGGGTACTGGAGAAAACCGCGTACAATCATTTCTTATTTAAGATGATATTGGCGCGTTGATTCGGTCACAATACAACAGTTTATTTTATTATTTGAAAATAATAAAATAAAGAAAACACAGCTATTTCGTAATTAATTATAGAATATCCAGACGTTTCGGTTCCTGATTTGAACCATTCTCAAGGAAAGTGTAATAAATTATATAAAGTTACGCTTGCTGGTGAAAGATGCGTCGTAGCAATAATAAAAGCAAACGACTCCTGAGTCGGTTGGAAACAGACTGAAGTAACGAACGGACAACTCAGACCCAGCTAGAGGTGAAACGGACTATGGCCAAAACAAAGCCGTTAGCCATTTAAAATTATCAATAAAACCCCAAGATTTTTAAAAGGCATACAATCAAGGCAAAACAAACCAAACATTGAGCTCGTGTGATCAAATTTTTGTAATTTTCTTTAATATGACATATCTAATCATAGGTGTAGTAGAGCTGACAAAGATACATAAAATGCATAGAATATGTAAATAGTAGAGTGATCATACGGAGGTAAAATAGACAGACACATCATAACCCATTACTTCTTTAGTAATGTTGCGTAATATTCTTGTATCTTAGGTGTTTCATACCTGAGATTCACGCTGGGTTGTTTAATCATATGTAGTGTCTCCAAAATAATCCTTAAGTTCCAATTATTTTCTTTATCAACAATTTTAGCATTGTTAAAGTCAAACTTATGATCAAACTCCAAAGAATGTTTGGTTAGAGCCGTGTGTTGTAAGGGGGATAAAAAAATATTTCTTTTATGTTCGTATATAAGTCTCTCTAGAAGTCTGGAAGTTTGTCCGATGTAAACTTGATTACAGCCCATACACGGAATAGAATATACGATGTTAGAATTTTTGGACAAGGGAATTTTATCTTTAATCAAAGGAAATAGATGCTTAGTATAAAATGGTAATTTAAAAATGGTGTGTATACCGGCTTTTCTGAAAATTCTTCTAATATCTTTGGAAATGTTGTTAACAAAAGGTAACACGACCGTATTTCTCCAACAGATAGGACCTATTTTATTCTTATTTAATTCTTTTCTTTTTTCAACAAAAAGTGGGTGATAAATTTCAAAAATCCTCTCTTTAATAATTTCTGACACCATATCTGCAGGGTATCCATTCATTTTTTACGTGTTTTTAATAATAAGTAAATTATCTGGACGGAATTTTATATCAGATAGCAAAATAGCACGATCTATTAATCCTTTGATTAAACCCACCTTGTGCTGCATCGGATGTGCAGAGCAAAAATTAATATATCTTCCCGACCAACTAGGTTTGTGATACCAGTTCGTGATAATTCTATTATTTGATCTAATGACAATTGTATCAAGAAAACTAAGACATGAGTCCTTCTCAACCTCATGAGTGAACTGTAATCTATTGTTTCTAACTTTTTTAGAAAGAATCAAATCAATGAACTTAATAGCAAACACTTAAAGACCTATAACGCCATAGCACCTAGAGCATACGCCTTACCAAAAACACATAAAGAAAATTTATCATGGAGAATCATAGTTTCATCCATTGGTGGTCCCACGTATAAACTTTCGAGCTTCCTAGCTAATATTCTTTCAAAAATAGTAGGTAATCTTCCTTACCACACAATAGACAGTTGGCAGTTTTGTAAAGAAATTAAGAATGTTCAAATTGATGATGATTCCTTAAGATTGGTTTCCTTAGATGTAGTATCGTTATTTACCAACATCCCTATTAATCTGGCCTTACAGGTTCTTGATCGTCGTTGGGAAGAAATTAAAATACACACAAATATTGACCGTAATGATTTTCTCAATGCTGTAAGTTTTGTATTAGAATCGAACGTTTTCCTATTTAATGAAACTTATTATAAACAAGTGTTTGGAACTGCCATGGGGTCACCGATCTCCCCTGTAATTGCTAATATAGTCATGGAAGAACTTGAGACTGTTTCCCTTTCTAAATTACAGTTTAATCTTATCTTTTATAAAAGATATGTTGACGATATAATTACTTGTCTCAAACTTGAGGATCTGCAAACATTATTAGACACTTTTAACAGTTTCCACGCCAGATTACAGTTCACTCATGAGGTTGAGAAGGACTCATGTCTTAGTTTTCTTGATACAATTGTCATTAGATCAAATAATAGAATTATCACGAACTGGTATCACAAACCTAGTTGGTCGGGAAGATATATTAATTTTTGCTCTGCACATCCGATGCAGCACAAGGTGGGTTTAATCAAAGGATTAATAGATCGTGCTATTTTGCTATCTGATATAAAATTCCGTCCAGATAATTTACTTATTATTAAAAACACGTTAAAAATGAATGGATACCCTGCAGATATGGTGTCAGAAATTATTAAAGAGAGGATTTTTGAAATTTATCACCCACTTTTTGTTGAAAAAAGAAAAGAATTAAATAAGAATAAAATAGGTCCTATCTGTTGGAGAAATACGGTCGTGTTACCTTTTGTTAACAACATTTCCAAAGATATTAGAAGAATTTTCAGAAAAGCCGGTATACACACCATTTTTAAATTACCATTTTATACTAAGCATCTATTTCCTTTGATTAAAGATAAAATTCCCTTGTCCAAAAATTCTAACATCGTATATTCTATTCCGTGTATGGGCTGTAATCAAGTTTACATCGGACAAACTTCCAGACTTCTAGAGAGACGTATATACGAACATAAAAGAAATATTTTTTTATCCCCCTTACAACACACGGCTCTAACCAAACATTCTTTGGAGTTTGATCATAAGTTTGACTTTAACAATGCTAAAATTGTTGATAAAGAAAATAATTGGAACTTAAGGATTATTTTGGAGACACTACATATGATTAAACAACCCAGCGTGAATCTCAGGTATGAAACACCTAAGATACAAGAATATTACGCAACATTACTAAAGAAGTAATGGGTTATGATGTGTCTGTCTATTTTACCTCCGTATGATCACTCTACTATTTACATATTCTATGCATTTTATGTATCTTTGTCAGCTCTACTACACCTATGATTAGATATGTCATATTAAAGAAAATTACAAAAATTTGATCACACGAGCTCAATGTTTGGTTTGTTTTGCCTTGATTGTATGCCTTTTAAAAATCTTGGGGTTTTATTGATAATTTTAAATGGCTAACGGCTTTGTTTTGGCCATAGTCCGTTTCACCTCTAGCTGGGTCTGAGTTGTCCGTTCGTTACTTCAGTCTGTTTCCAACCGACTCAGGAGTCGTTTGCTTTTATTATTGCTACGACGCATCTTTCACCAGCAAGCGTAACTTTATATAATTTATTACACTTTCCTTGAGAATGGTTCAAATCAGGAACCGAAACGTCTGAATATTCTATAATTAATTACGAAATAGCTGTGTTTTCTTTATTTTATTATTTTCAAATAATAAAATAAACTGTTGTATTGTGACCGAATCAACGCGCCAATATCATCTTAAATAAGAAATGATTGTACGCGGTTTTCTCCAGTACCCCATTCAGTATAACTGGCCCTGTATAAAGAAGGAACTGACGAAATTCGGTCGCTTTATATTTAGAGCATAGTTCAATACCTCTGGGACGTCTGGCAAAGTCTGCGGGGCAATATCTGCTAACACTATTCAGTCTCGCGGACAGTATAGAAATTTTCTTGCGGGTCAATTTTGAGAAAGGTGAATACTCTCCAAATATCCACGCAGACAAGAGTTTCTTTACTACGCCCAAGCATACAAGATGCATATACTCGAAAGGAACTTGCGAAACCATTCCCATCGGTAGCGATCACAACGGGTTCGTTCCTTCCTTGTGATGCTTTACGTCTAACCGTTTAATATATTCCTCATCGGTTCGAGGAAAATGTTGTATCCCATGGTAAGCGTAATGCTTACCGTTCAGGGTACCAGAAACCGTACATTTGGAACAGGGACGGGAAGACATATGTCCATAATGATTTAACACAAATGCTCGAGCTGGTGCGTCAGCTATGAAACACCTCAGTCGTACAGGCAACTTACCGCAATGAAAATTTATGCCTCCCTTGGACATGATGGCACTAACGTCTGTAATAAATTTATCAAAGAAAATATTGGGGTCGCGTGGTTTTCCGGAACCTTTATAAATGCCTACCACTATCGGCTTTATACCAGGAATATTTGAAATCCTACATTGAACGGGCCAGATATGAATGGAACTTGATTTGTCTAAACTACATCCGTCGGTATGAAAATCTAATTCTAAGTATCTAACAAAAGCTACGGACAAAGTACTCGAGAGACTTTTAACAATTTCTGCTTCCAGATCAAAATGAATGTATTCTCCTGGTGCCACGACGAATGTGACAGCAGGAGTACGTGGCGTAGATACAAGTGTTCTAACGTCCCGAGGCAACTGGGAGAAACAGGAATGTGTTCGAAGGAGAGATAATATATTATTTCCTTGAACGTGTGTCAAATTGTTGTCTACGAAACAAGACGCTAACCGTTGGCGAAAAGATGGCTCGGAGGGAGTACCACAGGACAATGAAACTGTATCGTGAATATTAGAAACACGTGAAGTGGAAGTAGTAAAGCGACCGAATTTCGTCAGTTCCTTCTTTATACAGGGCCAGTTATACTGAATGGGGTACTGGAGAAAACCGCGTACAATCATTTCTTATTCTTGAGCGCACACTTGAGATTCGCAGAGTTAGCTCTGGAAAAATTTGTTCTTCGTAACGAAGAACTTTATGGCCCAACTTTTAATAGTTATAACGTCCATGGTCTTCTTCACCTAACCGACGATGTCAGACGTCTTGGTAATTTAGATTCATTTTCTGCTTTTCCCTATGAAAATAACATGTCCATTTTTAAATATTATCTGCGAAAGCCAAGTCTTCCTCTCCAACAATATTTCAATAGGATGAGGGAGAGACAACTTCATGGCACAAATATTCATTGTAACGTCGATTTCGATTTTTCTATTCGCGTATCTAGACCGCTTAGTAACGACCCCAATTGTTCTCAATACCGTAAGATAGAGTTCGATAGCATATCTCTGGGCATAAATGTACGCGATAATTGTTTCATCTCAGTCGACGGCTCGATCTGCGTAATTTTCAATATTAGCGTCGACTCCAATAACTCCTATCGTTTAGGAATTAAAAAATTTCTAGAGGTCGATGATTTTTATGATATCGGCCTGAAGTCTGTTTTTGGTAAGTTACGACTATTTTCTGGTGAGTGACGTGTTATAATATTTACATTTTCTTCTTTTGTACTGCTCTTCACAAGTAAAACCATACTTACACGTATCCTTGTTAATCTCTGGTGATGAGTTATTTTATCGGTTGGTTCGAATGTTTCTGCATGGGTCATTTTCACGTTTTCTACTGTTGTATCCTTTGTCGAATTATACTCCACTTATTGAGTAGCACGTTATATAGGTTCGTCTTGAATAGGTGGTGCATAATATATTGCATGTAAAATGTAAAAAACAGCTAACACGCCTTTGTTAAGTATTGTAACATGTACTTTTTTTACTTACAGGCCATGAACCAAAGACAGAAACGTGTGATCGCGAAACCCATACGTTACCAAACGACTTCTTCGGAGGAGAAAACTCTGAAACGGCAAAGGACGACGACCGCGCCGAGAACAACGATCGATCAGGACATCCATAATTTGAGGATGGTCCTGCAGGAACAGGGTTCAACGTCGACACAGGGTGTTCCCAGTGTTACCCCCAATATTTCTGTGTTTCAGGATACGGATGCGGCCAATGTTCCTGCCCTACCCGAAGGATACACAGATCCAGGGACATCGTCTGCACGCGCCACGGTGATCCACCGTGAGCCGTTGCAGCACAATACAGCGCCGACACAACACCCTGATAATGAGTAAATTTACATATTGCTTTATCTTTGGTATAAAAATATTACTGTAAGGATATTTTCTTATAAATGTTAATGTTCGCAGGAGCATGGTAGATCTCACGGGACGCGATCGGATCGAGGCGGAGCTAATGTAAGTATCACGTGTATCGTGTTTATTAATACGTTACGTCTCCATCCGTTCTGTTTGCAGAAGAATGAATACTCTCTTGAAGAGTATTCAGAAATCTGTCGAGACCACTCGTAACACTGGTCGACCGACGAAACCAGCAGTCCTCCCCTTGTCCTCGGTGCAGGAGGTCGAATGCTTCGAGGACATCGATGACGACACGTATTACAAAGTCGTAAGTGAAAATGAAATTATTCTTTTATTTACTATTATATATAATATATACTTACATCAATCTTTACTCGCTTGGTTTAGGTAAAGTATTTCGAATACGTGGGCGGATTCGATTTCAAGGGAGCGGTCAAGTCCTGCTTCAAGGAAGCACTGTCGGACGACTTAACGTCGTCCTTCACTTGGTTTGGCCGCGAAGGACTTAAATCTTTTTACGACACCCGTATCGCGATGGCGATTTTTGGTACGAAGCAATAAGCACTTTTCATCCTTTTACGATAAAATTATTACTATTACTGTATGTTCCATTCATCCTAACGTACTTTGCATACAATTCTTTTTTCAGACGGTGTCTGTAGCAATCGCAGGGTAGACAGGCCCACTCGATCCGACTTCCAATTGCGGATGCAAGCGGAACTGAAGGCGGCAAAGGAGAGGGTACGCTGTAGGAAGCGTGGTTCAAGAACTAAGCCCTCGTCATCGGAGGAACATCGAATGCCCCGCAGTTTCTGGAACGAAGAAGAAACAGATGACCTATGAAGGTCCGTTTTCACGTGAAAGTAAAAGTCATGACATTTAGTGTCATGACCGTAAAAGTCATGATTTACTGTCGCGTGAAAACAAAAATTAACTGCAGTTATTTTTCAGAAATATGCCTATTAAAAGGAGAGGTGTGTCTCCTTTTACTGGACGGCGAAGACGACAAACGGTACTTTTCAGTGCTTATTTTGATGACTTCAACGGGAACTACCTCTCAACGTTCTCAATGAACAACAATCGGCACTTTTCAGCGCCACGACTTTAAAACGTAAAAACCAAACAGCACTTTTCAGTGCTCATTTCACTTAGGTATAACTGAAAATAAAATACACCTCTCCACGTTCATCCCTTTAATTTTAGACTAATATTGTACTTATTTTCAGAACTAACACAAGTGGGTATATGGTGATTCTGCAAAAAAAAATAGTCGAAAATATAAGATTAAAGTTTTTGAAAATTGACTTATTTTTTAATGTAGAATCACCACTGCTTACAGTGTAAATATTCAAAATTTCTCTTTTCTTTTATAGGTGCCACTTATATCATTTTAATAAATAAAAACAAATCATACCTTTAAAAACAGAACAATTGTTATTATTTAATAAACTACCGAATCTGCTCGCAGGTTATGTGAGCGAAATCCACTGCTCCATTTCACTAATTCCTATCAATTCTCCACGCGTCCTAGAAAGGTAGGGATACACCTACAGCAGTAATGTGCATTTGTGTTGGTGCGTAGGTCCATGTGACGTCACGCGTGGGGAATTGTTTGATTATTGTGGCCTTCAGATGGCGCTCTTGCATGTGTCAGGCGGGCGGCAGGACCTGCCGTCCATCTGCCGGCAGGCTCCGCCCGGCAGGGCCTGCCGGCAGATCCGTAGTCGAATGCGGACGTAGGTTGCGCCGCAGCTGCCGGCAGATCCTGCGCTCTCCTGGCAGACCCTGCCGTCAATCTGCTGGCAGACCCTGCCGTCAATCTGCTGGCAGACTGCCGGCAGGTGGCTATCAGGGTTAATCTTATATTTACTTAAAATATGCTAATTTTACTTTGTCACATATCAGGTATTAAGTCGTATTTCAAAACGTCCGCTCACAACGCCATCCTCGTAACACATTTTAAGTCAGTTTTCGATTCTCTTCGTTCCTTTCCGTCTCTGTTTTCCCCTCCTCTCTGGTCGTTTTCTCCTTCTTAATTTTTCTCTCCTTGCTCTCCTCTCTTCCCTCTTCTCCTTCTTCCCTCTTCTTCTCCTCTCCATCCTCTCCCCTATCCCATCTATCTCGTTCTTCCAGTTTTTCCTCCCATCCTATATGTCTTTCCTGATCCTTTTTAAATAATTCGTTATTATTTTCGCTGTGTGTCCTCTTTCTCCTGTGATTATCTCTGCTATGTCCTCTCCCTCTTTTATCCCTATTTTTTCTAAGTCTATTTGTATTCTTCCTCTTTCTCCTATATACTTATCCCAATTCCAGAATATATGATTTATATCCTCTCTTCCTCTTCCACATTCACATTCTGGTGAGTCTACCATTCCTTTTCTGAATAGTGACTCATTGAGATTATAATGATTGGCTCTTATTCTGCTTAAGAAGTTTATTTCCTTTCTCTCCATTCCTGTCATATTTATGAACCAAGGTTTTCTATTTCCTATATTATTTTCTTTTCTTGTAAAATATTTAATTCCTTTTTCTTCTCCAATCTTTTCCATATCTTCTTTTGATTTTCTCCACGCTCTTTCTTCTAATTCCACTTTGATATCCCTCCATGGTATCTTTATGTCCTTTTCTGGGTCTCCCTCTGTTGTATTTAGAAACTTTATTGAATATAATATGTATATTATATATTAGTATTATAATGTAAACGTGAACGTAAAGGAAACATGTTAACCACGCAGGAACGTTAAACCTCAGAGAGTGCGAGAACAGGGACAGGAAACCCGCCAAGACGCATACGCAACGCCCTCTATATCGTACGCTAGATCCGGCGAAAGCATTATTACAACACCCTCTCTTAATGTTTTCCCCAGCGCTCTTATTACAACTATTCATCAATAATACATAGTTCTGAGCAACACTAGGATATATGTATATATAAAATACTTTTAAAAAAATATAACATAAAAAAATCCTCGCTTTACATCTAAATAATAGTTAATAATACAGTACGCTTAACCCTCTCTGGCTTGTAGGCCAATGTTATCAAAATTCTCCTTAAATTTTATTCGACTTAGTCCTTTAGTTAACATATCTGCTAATTGATCTTTTGTATTTACGTATTCAATCATAATTTTGTTTTCTTTTAACCCGTCACTAATATAATCGTATTTCACGTCGATATGTCTGACTCTCTTGTTGTTTTCTGGGTTTTTTACTAATGCTATGCAACCTTGATTGTTTTCAAATACTGTAACGAGTTAGTTACGGTGGGACGCGAACCTTCCCCCACTACGCGCGCCTGGCGCGGCCGTCGCCGCCGAGCACGGCCCCGAGATGGCCACACGCCGAGCGGCGCTCTCGCTGTCAAAGATGACACGGCGCTCGCTATAGGCCGGAGCGACGGGCCCGCCAGGCAGAGTCTACCACGAGCGGTACAGGCGAACGGTCAGAGCTCTCCCAGTAAACTCTTGTGGCACAAGCTGTCTTACTGCGTATTTTTAGTTTCCCCCACCTCCACGGCTCCTAGAAGAACGCGAGTTCGCCGACTTCTAGACGCAGGTCGATATCCGCTGTCAATCTTAGGAACAGACTTTGTCTGTTCCGGAGGACATCCCATAGTCTCCGTTTCTCCCGCGGGTTATACCCACTGGGCGAACGGGCTCAAGACTTCCCGGTCAGGGCCATCGGTGGAGACCACAGCCGAGGCACCAGAACGACCACCCCCCTCTCCTATCTCTCTACCGCCGAAACGTTTCGAGCACGCGACCGCGACGCGCCGTCCGCACTCCGCCGCGATCTCTCCGCGTACCGCCGGTAGCCTAAGCCGTAGAATAAGCTGAAAAACACCTCTGTTAGCCAGCACAGACCTGGCCGGGCGACTCTGTATTTTCGGAATAAACGCCATTTACACAGGTTACCTTGCCTCACACTCTCGGGCACCTCGATCACCCTTCCGACAAGTAACCCCCACGGAGCGAGGTTACATTTGGCGCCCGAACAGGGACATTAGAGTCTTCCACCGAGCGAATGACCAAGGTGACCTGGGTATACGGGCTATCGAAAGCCAAACTCACGGAGTGGGCCAAAAAACGGGGAATCGATCTGTCCGGAGATCTCGACACTCTGCGAGCTCGGGTAGTGGCCCACATCAGAGCCATGGACCAGAGCGGCTCCGGAGGCGACATCGCCATTAACATCGACCCTACAGCCGACGAGGGAACAATGATAACGCAGCAAATGGTACCACCCCTACTAGGCTTCTCCCCAATGCCCGGTCTCCCGCAACCAGTGGAGACAGGCGCCCCCACCGATACCTACTACATTATGGAGCGGGTACGACGGTGGGGCGGACACTTTGACGGAGGCCAAGGAGCCGAGGACTTCCTCGACCAACTAGACGACCTGCGGGACACCTATCAGGTCACCCCAGAACAAATGTTGCTCTGTCTCCCCGGAATCTTAAAAGGCCCGGCTCTGCAGTGGTTTCGAAACGAAAAAGCCGACATCCACACCTGGGACGCATTCTTGGAAGTATTCCGGCAGACTTACTTACCGCGACGGCGACAGCATGAGCTGGAAATAGCCATCCACCAAAGACGACAGCGACCGGGCGAAAAAGTCCGAGAGTACGCCTCCGCCCTCCGAACACTTATGCGCCGCCATGGACAAATGTCCGCCACCACACAATTAGAATGGCTATATTCGAACCTGCGAGTGGAGTACCGACACTACATCAAACGAGCAGATTTCGACTCGCTCGCCGGACTGCTCAGCTTGGCCGCCGATTACGAGGCGCTGCGCGAAGAGGGACCCAGCAGCGCCCCAGCCCAGCCGGACAATCCGACACCCAGCCTCGCCGAAGTAGGTAGCCGGTACAACCGGGACCAATGTTGCTGGAACTGCGGCCAGCGAGGTCACTTTCGCCGGGACTGCCGCCGGCCGGGGCTGCGATTCTGCAGCCGCTGCGGCACCGAAGGCCGGCTCAGCCGAGAATGTAACTGCGCCCCGGCAACGGGAAACGACAACAGGTCCGGCGGACAAGGCCCCGACCGGACCCGGCAACCCCAACGGCCTCAACAACCCCAGCCACCGATAGCCGCCCGCATATACCCATAAATCTTTACGGCAGGGAATTCCAAGCCTTACTAGACACAGGCGCCTCCCTGTCGTACATTAAGCAAGAGGTGGCGGACTGGTGCCGGGAAAACGGCGACGAAACCACCACCACCGATCGATGGGTCCAAGTCGCCAACGGCGCTGTCGCCGCCCTAGACGGCGAAATGTTAGTCAGGATGGTCGTCGGAAACTGCGTCATGGCCATTACGTGTGGGGTCCTTCCCAGCCTCACGCAGGACGTAATCCTGGGGATCGATGCTCTCCAAGCTCTCGGACTAACGATACAAGTCCTAGGCATGCGATGGAGCCCAATGGACGAGGCCGCCACCATCGAGCCCCCGTCTGGCCTCCAGGGATGCACCGTGGAGCAAACGCAGCGCCTCCAGGCGTTTCTCGTCAGCGAGCTACAGCATTTCGACCAACTACCGGGGCGGACACACATGGCAAAACATCACCTCCGGTTAAAAGCCGGGGCTGAACCAGTAAAGCACCGGTACACGCCACGAAACCCCGCCATGCAGGCAATTATAGACGAAGAGGTGACCCGGATGCTCACGGAAGACATAATTGAGCCGTCTTCCAGCCCGTGGAGTTCTCCGGTGGTCATCGTCACGAAAAAAAAACGGGAAAAAACGGTTCTGCATCGACTTCCGCCGGGTGAACGAAGCCACGGAAAAGGACGCGTACCCTCTGCCCCAGGTTCAGGCCACGGTAGAAAAATTGCGAGGCGCCCGTTATATTTCCACCTTGGACCTGGCCAATGGGTACTGGCAAGTGCCACTGGAGCCCGACAGCCGCCCAATCACCGCTTTTACGGTGCCGGGGAGGGGCCTCTTCCAATTCAAAGTCATGCCCTTCGGACTCCACTCCGCCCCGGCCACCTTCCAGCGCCTGTTGGACAGGGTCATCGGACCACAACTGAAGCCCCGAGCGTTCGCGTATTTGGACGACATCATCGTACTCGGAGCAACCTTCGAGGAACATCTCGATAACTTGCGGGAGGTCCTCCAGCGGTTACGGGCGGCAGGACTCAAACTCAATAAGGACAAGTGCCAATTCTGCCGCACCGAGCTGCAATACCTCGGGCATACAATAACCAGGGAAGGCGTGGCCACCGATCCCGATAAAGTAAGAGCCATCGCCCAGATACCCCCACCGACCACGATAAAGGGACTCCAGCGGTTCCTGGGGATGGTATCCTGGTACCGGCGATATATCCCCAGATTCGCCGACCTAGCCGCACCGCTGACCCGACTGCTGCAGAAAAAGCAGAAGTGGAACTGGGGCCCGGAAGAAGCAGCGGCGTTTGACGCTCTCCGTCAGCAGTTAGCCGCCGCCCCTATCCTGACATGCCCGGACTTTAGTCAGCCCTTCATCCTCCAAACGGACGCCAGTAATGAGGGTCTCGGGGCCGTACTTACGCAGGAGGTGAACGGAGACGAAAAGGTCATAGCGTACGCAAGTCGTACGCTCAACACGGCAGAACGAAATTACTCCGTGACGGAAAAGGAATGCCTCGCGGTAGTATGGGGCATTCGGAAAATGCGACCATACTTAGAGGGTTACCGGTTCACCGTGCTTACCGACCACCAATCCCTCAAGTGGCTGCAGTCGATGGACAACCCTTCCGGCCGCCTGGCCCGATGGGGCCTCGAACTCCAGCAATATGACTTCGTCATCCAGTATCGCCGGGGGGAATCCAACGTCGTCGCAGACGCCCTCTCCAGGCAACCAGAGGACAACCCCGCCCCGCCGGCAGAGGAGGTGGACAGTCTCGACTCACCCTCTGGGTGCGACTGGTACGACAGAATGACAGCCGCCGCAGAGAAGGAACCCCACCGCTATCCGGAGTACCTAATCATCAAAGGACGCCTGTACCGGCACATTTCGGACACTCATGGTCCCCGCACCGACTCAGAATGGAGGATGTGCGTACCCCAACCTTTACGGGGGGCAGTGCTCCGGGAGACCCATGACGCTCCCACCGCAGGACATTTGGGGGTCAGCAAGACCGCACCCCGGTTGACCCGACAATACTTCTGGCCCGGAATGATCCGCGACGCTCGGCGTTACATACAACGCTGTCAGAAATGCCTAGAACACAAGGCGTCCCAGCAGGCACCCGCGGGCGGCATGCAGACCACGCCAGCAGCCAACCCCTGGGACGTAGTGGCTGTCGATTTGGTTGGACCCCTACCACGGTCAGCGAAAGGCTTCACGATGCTGGCCGTAATGCAAGATAAGTTCAGCAAATGGGTCGAGTTACAGCCATTGCGTCAGGCCACCGCCCCAGCTGTCACCAGGGCCTTCCGGGAGAGGGTAGTGCTCCGCTTCGGGTGCCCCAGACGTGTCATTTCGGACAACGGGAAACAATTCGTAAGCCGGGATTTCACGGAGATGCTCCGGGGGTACGGGATCGAACACCGTCAGACGCCCCCCTACACCCCTCAGTGCAACCCCGTGGAGCGGGTCAACAGAGTTATTAAAACCATGATCGCCCAGCTGACCGATGGGAGCCACCGAGAATGGGACAAATGGCTGCCCGAGGTGGCCTTCGCATACAACTCCGCTCGCCATGACGCCACGGGGTACTCCCCGGCGTATCTAAACTACGGAAGGGAGCCACCCACCCCCGGGGCACTCTACCAATCAACCACGGAGGTCGCAGAGGGCGACGACAGCAACGGCCGGCAGGAGGAAATAAAACGTCTGCAGGAAGCCATCCGACTCGCCCGCCACGCACAAGCCCAGGCCACAGAATCGCAAAAGAAGGCCTACAATTTAAGACGCCGGGACTGGAGACCCCGCATCGGGGAAGAAGTCATGCTCCGGGAACACCCTCTGTCCTCCGCAGAGAAGAATTTCGCGGCCAAACTAGCCCCCAAATTCTCAGGCCCGCACCAAGTACGCGAATACGTAGGGCCAAACCTGGTAATACTTCGGTGCGGGCGAAAGACAAAGCGAGCCCACCTCCAGGACCTGAAACCGTGTGGCGAAGGGGAGGAGGATTCCCCCACCACGGCACCCGCCGAAAAGAGGACTCGCACCGTCGCGACCCCCACCACGAACGCCGACGACGCGCCGGTCCACAGTGGTCCGAATCGACGAAAACGTGAAAAAAAATCCTTACGCTCACATCTCACCATTTATTATTATGAAGATGGTCATTCCAGGGGTTTTTGGGGTCGTAGAATCTGATTCAGAGGTCAAAATTGTTATTAAATTAAAATTGAGCCCTGTAGGAGGGGGGAAATGTTGATAAAAAAATATTATGTTTTTTTTAAAAGTCCTGTTTGATTTAATTACGTTATTTGAACATAATTACGACATCAAATTTTGAAAAATTAATATGGATAGTGTTTTTAAGATAGCTAAATGTATTGAGCGCGCGGAAACTAAAAGGTCAATAATTTGTATAAATTCACACTTCAGATATTGAAAATGCTTTCATTTATCCATAATATGAAATTGTGCATTCATTCGATGTTATTAAAATACATAAAAAGTCATAAATAACTGAAATAAGAGATGGTCGTTTTTAATCGCATGTAACATTTTTCGGAATCGAGAGGAATCTTTGAAACTTACATTATTTAATAGTCTATAGTTTAAGGAATGTATGTGCAAAAGGAGAAGTTGCACTTTTTTGCTATTCCCGAGTAATCATCAATTATGTTGGCAGAAATCAGGCCGCTCGCGCGGCACAAGTATGGCCGGGACGAAGACACTTACTTGTGCCGCGCGAGCGGCCTGATTTCTGCCAACATAATTGATGATTACTCAGGAATAGCAAGAAAGTGCAACTTCTCCTTTTGCACATACATTCCTTAAACTATAGACTATTAAATAATGTAAGTTTCAAAGATTCCTCTCGATTCCGAAAAATGTTACATGCGATTAAAAACGACCATCTCTTATTTCAGTTATTTATAACTTTTTATGTATTTTAATAACATCGACTGAATGCACAATTTCATATTATGGATAAATGAAAGCATTTTCAATATCTGAAGTATGAATTTATACAAATTATTGACCTTTTAGTTTCCGCGCGCTCAATACATTTAGCTATCTTAAAAACACTATTCATGTTAATTTTTCAAAATTTGATGTCGTAATTATGTTCAAATACCGTAATTAAATCAAACAGGACTGTTAAAAAAAACATAATATTTTTTTATCAACATTTCCCCCCTCCTACAGGGCTCAATTTTAATTTAATAACAATTTTGACCTCTGAATCAGATTCTACGACCCCAAAAACCCCTGGAATGACCATCTTCATAATAATAAATGGTGAAATGTGAGCGTAAGGATTTTTTTTCACGTTTTCGTCGATTCGGACCACTGTGCGGCCGGAGGAACCGCGGACCCGGCCGCGGCCACCGATCGCGGCCAACAGAGGGCCACGACGATAAGCCCCGCGGCACAGGATTCGCGCTGGCGAAATTATCGCGGGGCTACTGATAAGACCGCGGAAGGACCTGTACAAACAGAAGCTACGAGGCAGCATGCCGAAACTGCGCATCGCCCACGAAGCGACCAGGCAAGCGGCAGTCCCGCTCCGCCAAAGAGCCACAGACCGGCCGATGGAGTGCCGGGAAAGGCCGGCCACGACCGGGGTCAGACCAGCCGCCCCGGCCGCGAAAAGGAGGCTGGATTTTGGAGGCCCTCCACCACCGGCACGGGGACCGCCACCGAAGCCACGGCCGCCCCCACGACCGTCAGCAGCAACAAAGCTGGCAATCGTGGAAGCCGTGGAGAGGAGTCGGCTCCCACAGCCGGACGCGCCGGGGAAGGAGAGGCCGAAACCGAAAATTATCAGCGACCTCCACCTTCCCCCACCCGACTCCAGGGGACCCGCAGCCTCCCTCCTGGCGACGCTGCTCCAAGCGCCACCGCCGCCGTGGCCACCCCACTACCCCAGCCACCGGCCACCTCACCGCCAAGGAGGATCCGGCCGGAGCCTCCACCCCAGCCGCAGCCGCTGCCGACGCAGCCGCAGGCCCGGAGGAAGCAGCCACCACCGCGGCCGCCACCGACGCAGCAGCAGGCGCCACCGCCACAGCAGCAGGCGCCACCGCCACAACGGCCAGCACGGGCCGCCACGCTGCCACAAGCGGCAGCACCGCCGCAGACACCATCGCCGGCACCGCCACCCCAGGAGCCCCGAGCCCCCCCTCCCCCCGCCCCGATGGACCCCGCCACGCCAGCAGTCGCCCACCCGCCAGGCACCAACGCCCGCCCCCGTACAACCCCCTCGAACCCCCCGTGGCGCCACCACCTCGACCCCCCAGAGCTGCGAATAGACCTTCCCGCCCTCCGCGAGGGGCAGAAGTTCCGGGTGCCCACCCCAGGGGGGTATCTGGATTTCAAACTTCTGCGGAGGCAGCAGCTCCGGGTGCGGTTCAGCCCCTCCTAAGGCAGGCCCGCCGGAGCCTGGCCGATTATTTTAAGTAGATTTAAGGTGATGGGTAGCAAGTAAGTTTGTAAATAGTAATCTTAAGGCATTGTAAATAGTAGTATTAAAACACACAAGAGAGATGGGGGAAGTTCGCGTCCTCCGAAGGGGGGGGGGGGGGAGATGTAACGAGTTAGTTACGGTGGGACGCGAACCTTCCCCCACTACGCGCGCCTGGCGCGGCCCGTCGCCGCCGAGCACGGCCGCGAGATGGCCACGCGCCGAGCGGCGCTCTCGCTGTCAAAGATGACACGGCGCTCGCTATAGGCCGGAGCGACGGGCCCGCCAGGCAGAGTCTACCACGAGCGGTACAGGCGAACGGTCAGAGCTCTCCCAGTAAACTCTTGTAGCACAAGCTGTCTTACTGCGTATTTTTGGTTTCCCCCATCTCCACGGCTCCTAGAAGAACGCGAGTTCGCCGACTTCTAGACGCAGGTCGATATCCGCTGTCAATCTTAGGAACAGACTTTGTCTGTTCCGGAGGACATCCCATAGTCTCCGTTTCTCCCGCGGGTTATACCCACTGGGCGAACGGGCTCAAGACTTCCCGGTCAGGGCCATCGGTGGAGACCACAGCCGAGGCACCAGAACGACCACCCCCCTCTCCTATCTCTCTACCGCCGAAACGTTTCGAGCACGCGACCGCGACGCGCCGTCCGCACTCCGCCGCGATCTCTCCGCGTACCGCCGGTAGCCTAAGCCGTAGAATAAGCTGAAAAACACCTCTGTTAGCCAGCACAGACCTGGCCGGGCGACTCTGTATTTTCGGAATAAACGCCATTTACACAGGTTACCTTGCCTCACTCTCTCGGGCACCTCGATTACCCTTCCGACAAGTAACCCCCACGGAGCGAGGTTACAATACTTTTAAACTTTGTACCTTTAAATTCATATCTATTAGTAATTTCTTAAAGCCTAAACTGTCTTTCACTGCCGAACACAAAGCCACCAACTCAGCTTCAGTGCTGGATAACGCCACGCAATTTTGTTTTCTGGTTACCCATGACACTGTGTTCCCAAGTATTTTTATTAGATAACCTGTAACCGATTTTCTATCATGCACTTCAGTTGCCCAATCTGAGTCAACATAGCATTCAATTGGTAATGGATCTTTCTTTCTTCTATACGGTAATTCCATGTTCATTGACCCTTTTAAATATCTTAGTACCTTTTTCAAGTAATTCCATACCTGGTTTGAATTACTATCCTGAAATCTACTGAAGTAATTTACTACATAACTTATGTCTGGTCGCGAACCCAACATTAGATACATTAAGCACCCTATCAGTTCCTTGACTGGTGCACTTCTTTCGTTCTTTTTTTAATCTAACTCGAATCTTAACTTTGGATCTATTGGTATGGCGCATGGTTGACAATTTTCAAAATTAAAGCGTTTTAAGATTTCTTCTAGGTATCTATTTTGATTTATTCTTAATATGCCCTTATCTTTATCATAATTAATCTCTATTTCAAATCTCCTAGATCTTTCATCTCAAATTCTTTAAATAGCTTCACTTTATACTCTTCAATATGTAGTACTCCCTTGGACCACTTTCGTATACATACAGCAATCAGTACCTGATCTTTTAAAACCACCTTTTAATAGAAAAGTGTTTATCTTATCATTCCAGCATTTAGATGCTTGCCTAAGCCATATATTGATTTCTTTAATTTCAGTACCTTCCCCTTATTGCATTTGAAACCTTCTGGAGGGTATATATATATATATATATATACATTTTCCTTCAAATCACCATTTAAGAAAGCTGTTTTTACGTCTAGTTGCTTGTAATCGTGTAGTCAATAAACGTGCCATTTTCTTTACAAAAATCCCTAAATTCGCGAGAAATATATTCCCTGCCGTTATCACATCTCAAAGTTGCAATTTTTAAGTTAAACTTTGCTTGAACCATCTGCGCATATTCTCTAAAACAATCTAAGGCATCGCTCTTATTCTTGATTACATATACTTGAATAAAGTTTGAAAAGTCATCTACAAAAGTTATAAAATATCTTTCCTCATTATGCGTTAATGGAGTTATCGGACACGCTATGTCAGTATGAATAATTTCTAATAACCTTTTTGCTTTGGTTCTTGTTTCAAATTTGGATCTTGTCATTGTACCAGTTGTACATGATTCACATAATTCTACTTTGCTCACTTTTAACTTTCCAATACCATCTACCATTTCTCTTTTAATAACTTTCTCCAAATTTGACTGACAAATATGACCATATCGGTTATGCCATAATTTAATTTCTTGGTCTTCTGACTCTATAGTTAAACTCTCGGTATTTCTTACTTTAAACGCTATTTCATATAAGTTTTCTCTATATCCTATACCTATCAAACCTTCACTGTTATACAATTTAACCTGCCCATTACTAAAAACGACTTTAATACTAGCCATTTCTAGTTTCTTAACAGACAACAAGTTTCTTCTCAGTGTCGGAACGTAAAGTACATTCTTTACAGTACATTCAACATTCTTGCCATACACGTCGCTTACAACTCTAATATTGCCAACACCCAATGCACTCATATAATTATTGCTCTTAGCTACTGCTATATTAATTGGCTTATTTAACATTACTAACTCATAAAAAATATTCTTGTCATTCACTAAGTGATGCGTACATCCAGAATCAATACAAAAGATTAAATTGTCATCACTCACATTTTTTGAATGTCTAATCAAGTCCGTGCTAAAACATATACTTCCGTTTCTACCTGCATCATCTTCTCTATTTACATAGTTGCCTCGATGACCTCTATGGCTCATACCTTGGCCTCTATTGAAGTTCTTCTCGCCATCGAAACTGCTGCTGTGACCTCGATTGATGCCTCTTGCATATCTGCTTCTACCTCTGCTATAATTGCCATATTGGTTTCCTCTTGCAGTCTGATGCTGACTTAATTTGTTACTTTTTACCTGTGGACAGTTTCTATGGAAATGTCCAACTTCTCCACATCCATAACATGTACCTGACTTGCATGAAAATGCAGCAGGTTTGAGTTCGTTTCCTGTAACGTTTACTGCTCCTGTGGCCTTCCTTCTTTCAATCTCTGCCCTTAGTCTGGTCTTGACCACTTCCAATGTTAATGAATCGGACGGCATATTTTCCAAAATAGTTATAACAGTCTCAAATGATTTTGGCATTGCTAACAGTAGATTGCATACCACATCTTGTTCTTGGATATCTACTCCAGTGGCTTTCAGTTTTCTTATGACTTCATCAAACTCTGTTGAAAAACTCTCTAAATTTTCTTGTTCGTGATGCTTCATCGTCATTAACTTTTTCCTTAATACTAATTGTCCTGGTATGCCCTTTTCCTCGTACCTATCTTCTAGGCTCTTCCACATTTGGTACGCAGTTTCGTTATCTCGTACAAGATCTATTTGCGAATCATCCAGGCATTGGATAATTAAGGACTTGCATAAATTATTGTCTTTTCTTGCTTTTATTTTCTCTGTCTCCTTACTCGCATCAAAATTTACCTCATTAAATTCCTCCTTCGTCCAACCAATTACATCTTTCTCAGTTAATAACATCGTCATTTTAAACTTCCACGTGTGGTAGTTATTCGCGTTCAAGAGTTCGACATTGAGGTTATTCGTGCAATTCAATTTTTTAGTTTCCATATTTAGTTATAATACTTATCTACCTTCTTTTTTCTATCTGCCACTGGGCCCATAACCTGTTGTATTTAGAAACTTTATTGAATATAATATGTATATTATATATTAGTATTATAATGTAAACGTGAACGTAAAGGAAACATGTTAACCACGCAGGAACGTTAAACCGCAGAGAGTGCGAGAACAGGGACAGGAAACCCGCCAAGACGCATACGCAACGCCCTCTATATCGTACGCTAGATCCGGCGAAAATGTGGGGAGCGCCCATCCCCTCTCCTCGCGGATTGTGCGAGAGTAGGGGACTGACTCGCAGCCAGCGCATGGTACGACCACTCTGCTAAAGGCTGGTCGGAGAGAAAGGTCTGTTCTCTTCCCGGTCCAGGTACACGTTTATTCGTAGCACATTATACGCACTTGTGTGCGTGGTGCTGGTCTCCTGCGTGAGCTTTGTACGCGGGAAATAAAGAGCATCATCTCGTACTCAACTTTCGATTCTGTTTAAACATCTCCTCATCACCCGAACATAAGACGGCAGTAGGGCCGCAACGACAACCCAGTTGCTTTCTGAGCAACCGTTTCCTACAACTGGTGACCCCGACGTGATTGGGGAGTATCTTCTTGTTCCTGGAGGAACCGTTCCTGACGGCGTTCCCGTTCTTGGAGGAGCCG
Source organism: Andrena flavipes (assembly GCA_963971345.1). Taxonomy (NCBI): domain Eukaryota; kingdom Metazoa; phylum Arthropoda; class Insecta; order Hymenoptera; family Andrenidae; genus Andrena; species Andrena flavipes. Next base: position 28,562,854 of record OZ020479.1, read on the forward strand.
TTCCTGACGGCGTTCCCGTTCCTGGAGGAACCGTTCCTGACGGCGTTCTCGTCCTTGGAGGAGCCGTTCCTGACGGCGTTCCCGTTCCTGGAGGAACCGTTCCTGACGGCGTTCTCGTCCCTGGAGGCACCGTTCCTGACGGCGTTCTCGTCCCTGGAGGAACCGTCCTGACGGCGTTCTCGTTCCCGGAGGAGCCGTTCCTGACGGCGTTCCCGTTCTTGGAGGAGCCGTTCCTGACGGCGTTCCGGTTCCTGGAGGAACCGTTCCTGACGGCGTCCCCGTACTTGGAGGAATCGTTTTTGGATCACCGTTCCTCAGAGGCTACGTGAGGAAGAAGTCGGCTGCTGAGCTTCACAAGGGTCCTTGCCAGGGTCTCAGGGCCAGCACTTCCGGTCCGATCATTTTGAACATCGTCACCGTTAGACCTCGGTAAGTGAGTTGGCTATTTCCGGGGTTAGTTTTTGCGTGCGAGGTGGTTTCGCGTGTAGGGTCGTTTTTTCAGCGTCCTTGGCCGGTGTTTTCGGGCGTTCGTGTTTACTTGTAGCTGCCGCGCGGCGAGCTGGTTCGGCGCGACAGCGTTGCCAGATGTCCATTCGGTCGTCACGACCCGGTACAATCAAGCCGCCGTGGCAACGGTAATCGCTCTAGCTCGTTTCTTTTTGCTGTTCCTGGGCTTTTTTTCCTTTCTCCGTTATGTATATCGAGCGACACTGGTCGGGGAAAGAGGATGTAGCCATGAGGCATCAAGTTAGAATAATGCCTCGAACATTGTCGCAGTCGACCGGGGTGGAAGAGTTGAATAAATTAGCCGAGTTGGCGGATAAAATCGTGGAGAATTCCGCGAGTTCCGAGCCGCAAGTCGCCACGTTATCGCGGGAGCCGAACGATCGGACACTGTGTCCGGATCCGTCGGACATCGCGCGAGAGCTTAAACGTCTCGCCGACGCAATAAATAAATTCATTTCAAAAGCGCCACGTGAAGGGCGCGCGAATGGGCCACGAAGGTTCGCGTCCAGGTCTCGGGCTCGCGCCGGTAAAGGTCAATTGCGCGACCGCGAAAAAGAAAAATTATGCGTAGCGCATTCGAAATACCCCGATAACCCGGCGTCTTGTAAGAGCTGGTGCTCGAAGTACGCGTCGTGGAAGGCGGGAAACTAGGACGACCCTCCGTTGCGGAGACGGCCTCTGAGGTTCAAACACATACCCGGCGTCTCCATATTCGTGATCGCGTGTCGGGCACGAGATTTTTAATTGATACGGGCGCGGATATTTCATTGTTACCGGCCGACCCGAAAATTCGTGGCGAGCCGAGTTCATACAAACTTTTCGCAGCAAATGACACGCGGATCGACACGTACGGTGAATCATTCAGGACACTCGATTTAGGGTTGAGACGGCCCATTAAATGGAATTTTACCATCGCGGCCGTGCCGTACGCAATACTGGGGGCGGACGTTCTAACGCACTATGGCCTGTTGGTCGACCTGCGCAATAGTCGCCCGATCGATTCCGAGACCGGGATTCGCGTATTAGCGGTGTTTCAAAGGACCCTGATTGTTTCGGTGAGAACGGTTGACCCCTTGTCGAAATACGCAAAGTTATTGGCCGAATTTCCAGAAATAACGGGTGACTCTTCCCGAGGGGGGTGATGTTTTTCATCATATAATAACCACGGGATCTCCGGTGTCAGGTCGTCCGCGTCGTTTAAATCCCGAAAAATTAAGGGCCGCAAAGGCAGAATTTAAGCACTGATCGAGGCAGGAATTTGCCGACGATCGTCAAGTCCTTGGGCGAGCCCAATCCATTTAACTCGTAAAAAAGACGGGTCATGGAGAGTCTGCGGGGATTATCGCGACCTTAACGCGATTACAATTCCGGACAAATATCCAACACCGCATTTACATGATTGTTCAACCAATCTTGCGGGAAAAACGATATTTTCATCGCTAGACTTATACAGAGCGTACAATCAGATCCCTATGGCGCCCGAGGATGTCGCCAAAACGGCGGTTATAACGCCATTCGGGCTGTTCGAATACGTGTACATGACGTATGGCTTGAGGAACGCGGCTCAGTCTTTCCAGAGGTATGTTGACCGAGCACTGGGAGACTTAGACTTTGTCTTTGTATACATCGATGATATTCTGATTGCTTCATCGACTCCAGAAGAGCACGCGGCTCATTTACGCACCGTGTTCGAACGGTTAAAGAAATTTCATCTTAGATTAAATATCGGGAAGTGTGTAATGGGGGTCGCAGAAATCGAGTTTCTGGGCTACCTCATAAATCGTGATGGTATTCGCCCATCCACAAAAAAAGTGGAGGCGATCGCGAACTTTCCGAAACCAAAAAATATAATAGAATTACGTAGATTTTTAGGAATGCTTAATTTTTACCGGCTTAGTATCCCTCAAGCTGCGTCTGTACAGGCACCGCTCAACGCGTATCTAAAAGACTCGCGTAAAAATGATAAACGCGAAATAATGTGGACCGCAGAAGCGGAAAAGGCGTTCGAAAAAGCAAAATCTAGCATTGCGAGTGCCACCCTTTTGGTGCATCCCCGGGCGACCGCGGAAACGCGAATTATCACGGACGCATCGGATGTGGCAATGGGCGCAGTCCTGGAGCAGTGTTCCACAAAAGGCAATTGGGAGCCACTAGCATTCTTTTCTAAAAAACTATCGCCGGCACAGATAAAATATAGTGCATACGACCGCGAATTGGCGGCCGTCTATGAGGCGGTAAAATATTTTCGATACTTTATTGAGGGTAGAGACTTCAAGGTCATGACCGATCACAAGCCCCTGGTCTATGCGTTTAAGCAGCGCTCTGAGAAGGTGTCACCTCGCTAAGTGCGACAATTGTCCTTCATTGCGCAATTCACAACGCGATTGGAATATATCCCAGGAACCGACAATGTGGTCGCGGACTCGCTTTCGCGAATCGAATCTCTTAGATTACCCCTGGAAATAAATTTAAAAGAACTTGCCGAGCAGCAGGAAACTGATGCAGAGCTTAAGCAGTTAATTAAGAATCCAAACCCCCCATTGAAATTAATAAAAATTCAATGGGGTCCGGCCCACACGTAGGTATATTGCGAAATGTCGGGAGAGGCTATCCGTCCGTACATTCCTGGATCAGTGCGCGAAAGAGTATTTCATATGTTCCATAAACCCGCGCATCCTGGCGCAAAAATTACCGATCGTGTAATCCGGCAAAGATATGTATGGCCAAACATGCATCGCTACGTTACTCGCTGGTGTAAAGCATGTTTGGATTGCCAACAATCTAAAATATTGCGCCACGTACGTCGCATACCTGAGCACTTTGTGGCTCCCGACGGGCGTTTTGATCAAGTACATATTGATATTATTGGTCCATTACCAGAGTACAACGGGTTTAGCTACTGCTTAACAATGCTAGACCGTTTCTCGCGATGGGTAGAGGCTGTGCCTTTGGCGGAAACGTCAGCCCTGACCGTTGCAAGAGCGTTTTTCGACGTATGGATTTCTCGGTATGGGTCCCCTAAAATTTTAACCACAGACCAGGGCGCCCAGTTCGAGTCACGTCTTTTCGCAGCGCTTCTCGTGCTGGTGGGCACCGAGCGAATTCGCACAACTGCCTACCATCCAGCTGCCAATGGCATGTTAGAGCGTTGGCACCGCGTAGTAAAAGCCGCGTTAATATGCCACGCGGATACAGATTGGACTCGTGTCCTTTCAATCGTGCTCTTGGGACTACGTTCACATGTCCGCATGGACACCGGTGCGTCTCCCGCGGAATTTCTCTTCGGAACGACTCTGCGCCTTCCGGGAGAGTTTTTCTTACCTGACAACCTGTCACCGGACCCGAATATTTTTATAGAAGAATTCAGGGAATTCATGCGACAAGTGCGACCAGTACCTGTAACTCATAACTACAAGAAGCGTGCATTTTTCTTTAAAGATCTAAATGTATGCACGCACGTATTCATGCGGAATATGGCAAAGAAAGCGTTGGAACGTCCATATTCAGGTCCTCACAAAGTGGTCAAGCGTATTTCCGAATCAGTATATGAAATACTTGTAAATGGTGTTTCGCGATGCGTTTCTACGGATTTATTAAAGCCAGCGTACTCCGTATTAGAGGTCCCCGATGATTCACCGCAGGGTGTCGCAGGTCCATCGTCGGACTATCCCGTGCTTGCGAACACGTCTCAAAGGCCGGTGTTAAAGACATACGCGCGAAAATCGGTAAAATTACCTCCGGCTGCGAAACCACCTTAACGGAAATATGGCCAACTCACCCGAGTCATGTATATAGTGTACATAATGTAAATATTTCTCTTTCTTCTCCTTTTTATTATTATTACATGTTACAATATAATATAATAGACTTAAGTTCGTGCCTCCACTTCGTGGCACTCGGGGGGGGGGGGAGTGTGTGGGGAGCGCCCATCCCCTCTCCTCGCGGATTGTGCGAGAGTAGGGGACTGGCTCGCAGCCAGCGCATGGTACGACCACTCTGCTAAAGGCTGGTCGGAGAGAAAGATCTGTTCTCTTCCCGGTCCAGGTACACGTTTATTCGTAGCACATTATACGCACTTGTGTGCGTGGTGCTGGTCTCCTGCGTGAGCTTTGTACGCGGGAAATAAAGAGCATCATCTCGTACTCAACTTTCGATTCTATTTAAACATTTCCTCATCACCCGAACATAAGACGGCAGTAGGGCCGCAACGACAACCCAGTTGCTTTCTGAGCAACCGTTTCCTACAAAAGCATTATTACAACACCCTCTGTAAGTTCTTTTGCTCTAACGTCAGCTCTCTCATTTCCCTCTATTCCTTTATGAGCTGGTATCCAAGCTATATGCAGGCTCCCTATTCTTCTATCGTTGTTTCTTCCTTCTTCTTTATTTTTGTTGTCCCTTTCTATTAGTGCTTTTCTAATTTTCCTTATTCTCTTATCATATTCATCTGTATAATCTTTTTCTTTTTCTCCATTGTTTATTATTCCTTTTATAACGCTCAAAGCGTCTGTCAGTATTATTACATTCTTGTCTTCCATTTCATTATTTGCTATATTATATAGCCTTCTCTATTCCAATAGATTCTGTTGTATACATAGTCGCCATTCTATTCATACTAATTCCTCTAGTTTTCCACGGATTTCCTTCTGTTTCCGAGTTTTTTTATCACTATGCCTACTCCATTGGCTCTGGTATCCGATATTTTTGAGCCATCTGTGTAAATTTCTATTGTATCTTCTTTATCCATACCCATCTTCTTTTTTATTTCTTTTATTAATGAAAACCTTTCTCCGACGCCTTCCATTTCATTCCATATTTTTCCTATTTCCCAATTCATTATTCTCTTCCATTTCTCCTCCGCTTCCTTTTCCTTCGCTTCTCCTTCGCCTTCTTTTCCCCATTTCGTAATTAGCCATTTATCTCCATTGTTTTTTTCTATTATTTCTTCTAATTCTTCCGTATCTTTATAAGCTTTCTGCAATTCCTGTTGTTCTTCTTCTGGATCCTCTTCCTGTCCCCTAATGGCTTCTAATACCTTGCTTGTTCTTCTTTTCCTCTGTTTTGCCACGAATCTATTGGCCAACAGTCTGGTCCTGTTTGCTATATCCATTGTTCCTGCCTCTACCATCATTACATTTATTGGTGTTGATGTCCTATACCCCATAGCCGTTCTTATACCAGCATTTTGTAATTTTCCTATTTTTTCTTTCATCTTTTTGTTGTTCCTAGCATATATAATAGCTCCGTATTCTAAAACTGATCGTATTAGTGATTTGTATAGCATTATCATTGTCTCGGGATTAGCTCCTTTTTTTAACATGTCCTATATATCTTAACACAGGCATGGAACTAAAGTGAACGCGGCGGCCGATTTTCGGAGGCAACGCCTCCTTTCTCCCGCCGCGCGTCTTGGCCCCCGCGGCGGGCCTAGGGGCTTCGAGCGCCTCAGACCCGTACCATATGAATCGCGCGTGGCGCATTGGGGCGACACCCGTATCAATAGATTTCTCATGCTATTCTTATGCTATTTCTCATCTAATAGCAAAGCAGGGTAAACCGTTCACTGAGGGCGATTTCGTAAAGAAATGTATCATTGAAGCGGTTAAATCCTTCGGGACGTGTATTACTCTTGAAGAAGCTGAGAGCATCGCATTGGGTAGAAAAACTGTGAGCTCCCGAATTTTTGATATTGGCACATCCACAGAGCAAAAGTTAACTGAACTTTTAACTAACTGTCGTTATTTCTCTTTGTGTTTGGATGAAAGCACCGATAACCGGCATACGAGTCAATTGAGCATTTTCGCTCGCATTGTACAAAATGATTTTTCGTATGTCGAGGAGCTTTTGGACTTCGTGCCTTTGCACAACAAAACGACAGGACTGGATATTTCTAACGCAGTAGAGAACACTGTTAAAAAATTCCAGGTTGACTTTTATAAATGCTCTGTAGTGGTAACCGATGGTGCAAAAGCCATGACAGGTGCCAAAATAGGACTGAACGGGCAGTTTAAAAAACGCGGGTTTAAATTCCCAATGCTGCACTGCATCATTCATCAGGAAGCGTTATGTGGGAGAGATATAAAATTATCTTCCGCCATGAAGAAGGTTACGCAACTAATCAATTCTATCAAGGGCGGAAATAAATTTCTATCTCACAGGAAATTCATAGAATTTCTTGAAACGCATAACGCTGCTTACACTGATGTCGCTTTGCATTGCGAAGTACGCTGGCTCAGTGCAGCGAAATGTCTGAATCAATTCTTTGCTATAAGAAATGAGATCTTTCATTTCTTGCAAGAATACCAAGAAAAAAAGGGAGCCGAATATTTCCCGTTATTAACAGATGCGAGTTTCCTTTGTGAACTCTCACTTATAGTAGATTTGACCAATCATTTAAATACGTTAAATTTAAAACTGCAGAAACCCGATCAAACCATTTCGCAGTTGTGTAGCCACGTCGATTCTTTTCGCAGGAGGCTGGTAGTTTATCAAAATCATCTCCTGTTGGAAGAAAATTTTTTTTTCTTTTTTCCCTCCTGTAGAGTAATTTTCGAGGAATTCGGCAATGAGTGTGATTTTGATAATCATTTACACGTTCTTCAATCGGTGATAGATCAGTTCGATGAGCGTTTCACTGATGTCGATTCGCTCAGAAATGATCTAATTCTCTTTGAGAATCTCCTCACCGTAAAAATTGAAGAACAGGCCCTCGAGTATCAAGAAGAACTGTGCGATCTTCAGCACGACATTTCTTTGAAAACGAGGGAAGAAAAAGGAGCCGAATTCTTTAAAACGCTAGAAGAATCGACATACCCTAAACTTAGAAATTTCGCACTCCGAATTTTTTCCATGTTCGGGTCAACATATTTGTGCGAATGTTCGTTCTCAAAAATGCATGCCATTAAGACAGAACAGCGCACACGGCTAAGCGATTCCTCGCTTTCGACTTTAATACGTACAACGTCGACTAGCCTCCCTGTTGATATTTTAAATATGCCCAGCACGTCTAAACGTGCGCGAAAATGAAGTTTTCCCAAACATATTCAAAATTTTGATAGTAAAACGCGTTTTTCCTATCCATTTTTATTCCGTGAAACAGTGGAATAAGCCTACAGGGGATACCACTGACAAAAAAAAAAAACGCATCGATAATAGTACCCCATGGGTGATGTGGAAATCTATTGATACGGGTGTCGCCCCAATGCGCCACGCGCGATTCATATGGTACGGGTCTGAGGCGCTGGAAGCTCCTAGGCCCGCCGCGGGGGCCAAGACGCGCGGCGGGAGAAAGGAGGCGTCGCCTCCGAAAATCGGCCGCCGCGTTCACTTTAGTTCTATGCCTGTCTTAACATATTTAATTTTTTTTTTGTTTTTTGCAGTATGAAATCTGTATGTTCTTCGAATAGTAGTCTTCTGTCCAATGTTATTCCTAAGAACTTTGTGTTTTCCTCTTTCATAATTGCTTCATTTCCTATGTTTATTTTTATTTTTCCTCTTCTAGACGTATTATATTTCTGAGAGAAATTTATCACTGTTAATGCTTAAGGTTTATCGTACATAACCTGTTGATGTTTGAATTGCGCTCCTTTAGTCGGCCATGTTTTGTATTCTGAGTTAACTTGAAGCGGCGCTAGAAGCAAGAGCGCACCTCCTAGCTTCTTAGTGTCTAATTAGTTCTAATTAGAATGTATCTAATTGTCAGTCAGTAATTGTAGAGAGGCAAAAATAAAAAGTTATATTTTATCTTTTGCACATACTAAACAGTATTATATTTATTACAACGAAAGTAGAGCTAAAACTGTGCATCAACAATCACTTTAGTTTTTTCTTCCGCTATACTTAAATTTATTCGTCTTAGATTTTTTTTTTTAGTTTTTTTATCGCTTCATTCATCCTTTCTATGTTTAGATGAACTGCATTGCTTGTCGTGTATACCATTATGTCGTCAGCATATTGTATTACTTTTATGTTTTCTCCTTTAACTCCTATTGTTAAATCTGCCGTATAAATGTTATATAAAATTGGACTGAGAATAGCTCCCTGCGGTAATCCTTTTTTTTTTGTTGTCCTTTTATGCTGTTGTCGTATTTTCTTATGCATTCTATTTTCCTATTGTTGATCCATGTCTCCATATATTTGATTATTTTTTCTGGGCATTTTTTGCCCTTTAATATTTCTATTAGTATTTCATGGTCTACATTATCGTATGCTGCTCTTACATCTACAAACACCGCTAGCGTCTCTCTTTTATTTTCAAATCCCCTTTTGATATCCGACGTTAGGATTGTTAAATTATCCATCGTGGATCTTCCCTTTCTAAAACCATTTTGATCTTCATCCATTATATTGTTTCTTTCTGCCCATTCTGTTAATCTTATATTTACTACCCTTTCCATTACTTTGCCCATACAATCTGTTAAAGATATTGGTCTTAGAGCTTTTCTATTTGTTTTATCTAAAAATATAATTACAGCTTTCTTCCAATCATCCGGTATTTCCTGTCGCTTCCACCTTTCATTAAAAATTTCTTTCATCATTTCTTTGTATTCCTCAATTAGATTTTTTATTATCCTGTAATCTATTCCGTTTTTTTCTGGAGCAGATTTTATGTTGGATTTCTTAATTGCTGTTTCTATCTCCCATAAAGTAATTTCTTGATTCCATCCTTCTCTTTCCATATTGTTACGTTTTACGCTCATGGTAATACGATTTTAATGTACAACAACAACAGAACATGAACAGGGCTAATTCAACAACTAATATAACTCAATACAATCTATACAGCAAGGGGATCTGTGTATCGATATGTCTGCTAGGAATGGCGGCTGACTCTCGAATGACTCCTTGACAGGCGATCGATACGATCGCCTTCTTCTTGCTTTCTGTTGTCTTCGTCGCGAGCACCAGCGGGCCATGGATCCTATCTATCGGGTGCTCGCAACAATATTCTCTTCGTCATCTCTATGACCCTCTCGTCCTTCTTCTCTTGTTCCCTCCTCTTCTCTCTCCAACGGATCTTGTAATATCTTATTAATTTCCTTCTCTTCCAGTTGTCTTCTTTCTTCTATACTTGTATATGTATTGTGTTTTGTTTCAAAGCCTTTCTGTAATCTTTTGATTTTACTCCATATCTCAGTTCCTTTCGTTCTATGATCTATTGATATCGCCATTTCCTCCCATGACTTATTCCTTTTATCCTGTATTGTTTTGTTCATTTCCTTCTCCTCTTTCTTTAATATTTTCCAATTGTTTTCTATTGGATTTTTAACAAAGTCTCTTACTGCTTTTTTCCTTGCTTCTTTTTTTTTCTTGACATTCTTCATCCCACCATGGATATTGTTTTCTTATTAGTGTTTTTTTTCAATTCCTTTTTGTATTATCATTTGTGTCTTTTTCCTCTCTTGTATTCTCTAACCTTCTTTTTATTCCTATTGCTTCCATTCCACTAGATATTCCTTCCATCATTATATTGTACTTCTCTGTTATTGAATCCGTACTATTAAATTTCTCTTTCGTGTTGTTTTCTCCTAACATCCATGCCACTTTTAAATCCTTCCATTTTATCTCCTCTGTGTTATATTTTCTAGTTGTGTACTTATTTGGGTCCCACGTTTGTGTATCTCTGTTAATTACTACCTCAATCACCTGGTGATTTGATCCTAATGTCTCTCTTTCTTCTCTAACTCTTGTATCTTGATATATTTCGAATGTCGTTATTAAAAGGTCTAGGTTTGCTGGTCTATTTTTTCCCGATCCTGTTCTTGAGGTCGTTTTATCGTTTATAACAAATAACTCTTGTTCTTCTATTGTTTCTGCTAGTATCGTTCCCTCTCTATCTTCTTTCCAGCAGTTCCATTCCCTATTATGTGCACTGAAATCTCCCATTACTATAAATTCTGTTCCAGTTCTCCTATTTTTGAAAAGTTTTTCCCATTCTCCTTTGCTAAGTCTATGTCTGTGGCCCGGCTACCTGTATATCAAAATGATGTCCAATTCTTTATTTTCCATCATTATTGTAATTGATATTATTTCTGTTTTGTCTTTCACCCAATTAACATCTTCTCTTATCTTTGTTCTGATGTTTTTTTTAACTAGAAGACAGAGACCTCCTCCTTTTTTGTCTTCTCTGTCTTTTCTGAAAACATTATATTCTTTTATTATTAATCCATTGTTTTCTGTCAGCCATGTTTCTGTAATGCCCATTATGTCATACTCTCTGACCTTTTCTTTTAATTCTACTATTTTATTTTTGATGCTCCTAGCATTCCATAATGCTATTTTGCATTCCTTTATATTTCCACTCATTTTATTCCCCTTATATATTTATATATATATATATATATATATATATTTTTATAGTTGTGATTTTCTTTTGATTGTATGTTTTTGTTTAACTCCTTTCGACTTTTCTTTTATCTTCTTGCTTTGTTTTAGTCTATTTTTGATTTATACTATTTTTCCTCTTCTTTTAAGAATTTTTCTCTCTCACTTATTTCATTTCCTTTTTCCGTATCACTCATTTTTACCTCTTGTTCTATTTCATTTTCTTCCAGCCATTCTACTGTTCCTAGGCTTTCGTTTTCGTTATCCGTAGTTGCACTTTTCCAATCTTCTATTTCCGATATACTTTTTCCTTCTATATTATCATCCTCTTCTTTACTTTCTTTTTCTATTTCTTTGTTCTGTATTAAGAATTCTTTTAGTTTCTCAATTTTTATCTCTCCCATTTTTGTTTCCTGTTTTTTCCTTTCTTTTTCTCCTTCTTGCTTTTCTTTGTCTATCTCCCTCTTTTTTCTTTTCCTTCTTAAATCTTCCTTGCTCTCTTCTTTCTCTGAGTTTATCTCTCTTTCTTCTGTGAAGCATTTATTTATTAGTTTTACTTTTGTTTTACCGGTGTTTCTTAGAGTATTTTCTGTGGTTCGTATACATGGTGTATTCCAATCATCTTTTTCTTCTATCATCTGTCTTGTTTCTTCCTTTTTTGATTCTCTTTGATCATCCACTAATTTTTCCATGACCTTTGCCAGGATATTCTTGTCTTTTATTATTTTAACTATTTCCTCTATGAGATTATCTTCTCCTTTGTTTTTAAGTACTCCCATATTATCATCATAATCTCCTTTGTTTTTAAGTACTCCCATATTATCATCATTGTTATTGTTTATTTCTCCTTCTCTTCTAGTTTCATCTCCTTTTCTTCTTTCTCCTCCTTCCATCCGGTTGTATTTTTTTGATTCTTTGTTGTGTATTCTTTTTTCTTGTTGTTGAGTCCGTCCATCTTCTCTCTCTCTGTTTTATATCTTCCTGAAACATTGTTTTGTCTTCCAGTTGTATATTCATGTTGATATTTTTTTATCTGTTCTGTGATGTAATCTTTTTGTTGTACTTCCTCATTTGATGTTTTTTTATTTTGTATTGTCCCAGTTTCTTTATCTCCATCATTCCCATATCTTCATCTATGTCTATGTTGTTCAGATCTTCTTTCTCTCGTAATATCTTGATCTTCTCTGTATCTCTCCTCTTCTCTTCCATATGTCATTTGTTCTTTGTTTCTTCCCCATGTTCTATTCCACTTTCCTCTTTCTTTTTCTAAAGGGATTGGTAGATTCTCCCAATATTCTATCTTTCTCCTATTTCTTTTGAGTGCTGGGAAATCCCTGTCTCCCTTTTCCTCATCTTCGCTTTCCTCTTCTTCTCCTACATACCTTTCTCCATATTTACTTATTTTTTCCTCTTTTCTTATTATTTCTTGGGCTGCGCTGTACGATAAATTTTTATACGCCATAATCTTTTTTATAGCTGCTTCCCTTTGGTATATTTGACATTCTCTAGCCACACTTAAGTGTTCTCCTCCACAGTTAATGCACTTCGGCTTATCTTCGCATCTTCCATGTTCCTCCTTCGTACAAACAAAACATTTTCTTGTTGTTGTTTTACACCCTGTCTGAATGTGCCCGAACCGAAGACATTTGAAGCATTGTCTCACCGCTTCTACAAAAGGTTCGACTCTCAGCCAAACATGTCCCCATCCTATTAAAATTTTAGTCGGAAGGGAATCTCCCCTCATCTTAATTAATATAGCTTTTCCCTCTTCCCATACCACTTCACCTTCCTTCATTTTCCTTTTTTTCAGTTTTTCCAATGTAAATATTCCTTGTCCCGGTGCTAATTGTTTTTCTAATTGCTCGACAGATCCTTCCCATTCATGAATAACTCCTTTCCTCTCTGTTTGAAAGTTAGTTGGGTGAGCACGCTGGATTGAGGTTATGGGATCGACGGTGAGAAAGTAACACGCGGTGCACGAAGAATTAAGTCAAAATTGACCACGTCAGTTTATTGAAAGGAAAATAGCGTCAAAAGTGAGCACACCGTTTGTTTTACAAAGCACGAGCACGCGGTCACGCAACTCGCGATGAGCTCACGTGTTGCGCACGATGAGCAAAACAGACAAAGTGCATAAATCACTCGCGTGAGCAGAAATACAGAATTGAGCACAACAAAAACTCTAGAATTGAGTTGAGCACTGAAAAGTACTATTTGGAAAGACTTTATACGTTGCGCAATGAACGAGTCAAAAACACGTTAACGTGACAAGCGGTATGAAGCAAGAAGAACAAAGGGCACGCCGAAAACCGTTGAGCGTCTTCTCGAACAATCCTCGAGAATCGATCAGGAAAGTACGCATTGTGATTGGGCCGCTCGTTTCACGTGGCGACCGGTGATTGGCTGAGCAAACGACAGCGAGAATCGATCGCCGCATCGATCGTCGATCAGCGGCGTATTCCACGGCCCGGTAGGTGCTGCGGTGAGCAGGCGTGCGGCGGAGCAGGGAACTAATGGAATCTCAAACACTCTCCTTCCATCTTGTTGGAATATATGATATATATCCCATTGGTTTCAATCTAGATTCTTCTAGGATTCTGTTTGCATCTTGATTATTTTTGTATTTAACCTCCGCTCTGTTGAAACCTACCATCTTGATGCTCTCAAACTTGATTCCTGTGTTCATTAACATATGTTATATATTTTAATCAGATTTCCTTTCTTGTTTATTGACATTTTTTCTTAATTTAATGAAATTGTTATTAAGTATTCTTCTCTCTTCGATTTCCATTCATATAAATCAACTGTCTTTGCATTATTTTCTTTTCCTTTTAGATTCCCTATGATTTTAACCTCCCTGATAACCAGATCGGACGGCAGGATCTGCCGGCAGCTGCGGCGCAACCTACGTCCGCATTCGACTACGGATCTGCCGGCAGGCCCTGCCGGGCAGAGCCTGCCGCATGCCTGCCGTCAGATGGACGGCAGATCGACGGCAGGTCCTGCCGCCCGCCTGACACATCCAAGAGCGCCATCTGAAGGCCACAATTATCAAACAATTCCCCACGCGTGACGTCACATAGTCCTACGCACCAACACAAATGCACATTACTGCTGTAGGTGTATCCCTACCCCAAATAAGAAAGCAAGCAGATTCTACATTTATTAAATAATTCATTTTACTTATTTCAAACGGTATTTATTCTTTCTTTATTAATACAGGATTGCCGATTACAATTATTACAAAATAATATAGATAGCGCATATAAATTCGAAGAAGAATATTCAATATTTACATTTATAAATCTATATACAATACGTCCCGTAACCAGTGCTGTATTTTAGACTTCTTTTTTCTGTAGAATCACCACATGCCGTATTGTGTTAGCGCTGAAAACAAATAGAACATTAGTATAAAATTAAACGTAACGTATGAATGAACAGGATACATGCGATACTTACTTCAGCTCTATCTCCGCACAGCACACACCCTAGGCGATCATGCATGCTCCTGCGAACATTAACATTTATAATAAAACATGTGTTCAATTATTATTTACGAAACAAGATGCTAAATATTCGCACTACGCGCATAACCCTATTTTTCTGTCTTGCAGATAATATGACTCTCGATTTTCGCGACGTAGATAATTGAAATTTGTTCAATACCATAATTACGTTTGCCTTCTGGATACGTCGAGATGATTTGTCTGGATACTTATTGATGGATGAAATGTCTTGGAATATTCTTTGATTTGTCCGGCACTGACCAGCACTGACTGCCACTGCCACGAAAACGAACGCAAACTGGACGTAGATACTTGACCAATCACGAGTTTCGGCACTATAGCGCAGCCAATCCGATCGTAGCACATTGTACCGCCAAATTGGTACACTCGGTTCAAACGATTGTGGCCGATCGAGTTTCGATTGCATTCGAGCTCACTAGGGCTGGCTTTTTCACATCGCTACGATTCTACAGTATTTCGTGAATATGGTGGGGGCACTGCCAAGCCACAGCTTCCCGTCTAGAACACTTCCAATTCATGTTGAAAAACCACTGTGGCACCATCTGCCTATGATTGTCATAATTATATAAATCTGCGCGATCGGTTCTGTTCGCGATGCTGTAGCGAAAATGACACAAAGGATAAATGTCAAATGACTTTTATTGCAATGAACCTAAAAAAAATCATAATAATTTTGCCACTATAAACGATAAACTTGTAATGTCCAAAGTAAATAAATCAACGGATTTATATATAAATCCATTGATTATTATAATGGAAAACACAAATAAATAAAGCGGGAAACTAGAGTAGTAATGAAAAGAATGGAAACGAATGTTATATATTTCGTAGAGATGGCAAGGGTTAGGAAACCAGAATACTCAGATGAAAGTCTTGTCCAAAGTAAATAGATCAACGGATTTATATATAAATCCATTGATTATTATAATGGAAAACATAAATAAATAAAGCGGGAAACTAGAGTAGTAATGAAAAGAATGGAAACGAATGTTATGTATTTCGTAGAGATGGCAAGGGTTAGGAAACCAGAATACTCAGATGAAAGTCTTGTCCAAAGTAAATAGATCAACGGATTTATAATGGAAGACACAAATAAATAAAGCGGGATGGTGTAGACCAAAGAAATACGCATTTATTTCAAAATCTACTATCTGTTATTTTATGTTAACAACGGGAAAATAAACATAACCGAAAATTAAATTTTGTGACAGGACTGCGCGAACGTGTCTCGCATTAAACCTCATCCGTTTACTTCACGCTATATCTGTCACTCTGTTCATGCGAGTAACCAAAATAAGTAAGAAATTTGTCCGGTTGAGAATTTATGAAAAATAAAAAATATTTTTATTTTTCATTTATTATTATTACATATTTTTTTTTTTTTTTTTTTTTTTTTTTATTTTAACGTCGTGGAAATCCCTAACGGATACCTCAGCTCTCCCCGAGCTGAGGTTATGTGGGGCTTGCACCCACTAAAACCACGACGATCTTGAAACGCTGGTTCCTCGTATGGCCTTTACAAAGGCCGATATGTTCTTCATCAATGATTGAGAAGTTGTTCCGTCGAGAATATTTGCTGTCACCACCAGGATCTTGAAATGCTGGTTCCTCGTGTGGCCTTTACAAAGGCCGATATGTTCTTCGTCAATAATACAAGAGTTGTTCCGCCGAGAATATATGCGGCCTTGAAAAAGGCCTAGCGATGCGTTCGGAGGTACGCACTAGTAACTCGTCCAGAATCCGTTACGATCAATTACTTGAT
Source organism: Andrena flavipes (assembly GCA_963971345.1). NCBI lineage: Eukaryota > Metazoa > Arthropoda > Insecta > Hymenoptera > Andrenidae > Andrena > Andrena flavipes. The sequence continues at coordinate 28,578,976 of OZ020479.1, forward strand.
TTAACCGTTTCGGGATGGATTTCCCCAGGTTTTCAAATATGCGTGGATTGGCTGTTAAATTTGCCCAGGCGTGCATCGCATGGTCTATAAGAGCAGCCCTATTTCTTACATTGGAAGCTGGTCGCCAGGATTTAGCAATATATGCCCATACATGTTCTATTATATTTAAATCTGGCGATTTCGCAGGCCACTGTAAAACTTCGATGTCGGGGTGCCTTCTAAACCATGCACGTACGGCAGCAGAGGTGTGTACTGAACTATTGTCCTGTACCAATCTAATCACCGGCATAGTCTCAACAGAATATATTTCACGAACGCTGGGCACAAGTACGTTCTCTAAAATTTTAATATATTCCGTAGAGTTCATATGCGGTGATATTTCGACTAATCTACCAGGACCACGTGCAGAAACCCACCCCCCATACCACACGTGATGCGCCCACTGTCATTACGTGGCAAAACATATCTGGGATCTAGACGGGAATCTCCATTGGGTCTCCATACATGTAAAGATTTACCGCCAACAGTAGAAAATACCTTTTCATCGGTGAAAATGGTCCTTTCCCATTCGAATTGCGGGACAGGTAACTGCTGTAACGCAAACGCAACGCGGTCCTCACGGTGCGTTTGTGTCAGTAGCACCTTCCATGCAGGCCGGCGACAGTAGTAGCCGGCTTCCCGTAAACGATTTCGCACAGTATTGTGACATACTGGCAAATCTAGATTTACGGTAACGTCTTCCGACGATTGGAATGGGTTTTGAACCATTTCCGCAATGATAGCATTATCTTCTGCTAGCGTAGTCTTCCGCACGCCCCTATTAAATTTACGTAGGTCAATCAGACCTTCCTCACCCATATTTGTAAACCGGTGTATGTACCTCCTCACTGTCCGCGTTGGAATTCCAAGCTGCTCAGAAATAGACGAAGCGGTGCGCCCACTTTGAAAGAACGCCGCCACTTCGCCCCGTCTGAATGCTCGTTGTTCCTTTGTGGACTGCATCTTGGATAATGGCGATTTTTTTCGAAACCAAATGTAATAAAGTTTACAAAAACAATTGAAAGCTACAGCGGGCGAGTTCCAATTACAACCAAAATAGGATTCCAGCTATTAAAATTAATAGCGAATTCGGTATCTTGCACTGACTCTGTGCTCGTGCCAGAAAATGACTTGGATTGGTTGATTCTGATAGAGCTTCTTCGTTTCTATCAGAAACAACCAATCCAAGTCATTTTCTAGCACGAGCACAGAGTCAGTGCAAGATACCGAATTCGCTATAAAACACCATCCCGCTTTATTTATTTGTGTCTTCCATTATAAATCCGTTGATCTATTTATTTTTCATAAATTCTCAACCACGACGTTAAAATAAAAAAAAAAAAATAATAATATTTACGTCCTGAAGGGACTTTTCAATAAATCATTCCGAGCGGCTGGAACGATTTATCGGGTCCTTGCTCTTTCAAGGTGCTAATGCACGCCTTGACTATACTTACCCTGGAGGGATAAGGAGGAAAAGGGATTAAATCAATGGTGACACGGAATTAACGGGAAAATAACGTAATGAAATATATTCTGGGTAAAAGATTAAAGTAATATAAGAACATACCCTAGGGACGGCGCTCCGTCCCTGCAATCGCAGTGGTCTCGGATTTCGGCACGCTTGCCGGTTATCGCTTCGTTCGCTCCGTAGGTCGCTCAACCTTGCGCTGGTCGTGGTCGCTCGCTGTGCTCTCGGATAGCACTCGGAAGTCGGTCACCTGAAGACCGTCGAATCGCACTGTCTCTAATCGTCGCTTACTCTACGCGATCCTACGCCGGACACGAGTGACGCACAAGGGCTCTCCCGGCTAGGCCGTTCGCGGTTTTTCGGATGGAGTTACCCTTGCACGGTTTATTGACGGCCGATCGTACTTCGCGGACTCGACGATAAGACGCGTTCGCGGCTTCTTGACGGCTCTCTGGCTTGTCCTGACTTCCTAAGTCGAACTCCCGAATAAGAATCCCCAATCCTACTTCGTCGATCCCGATTCTCGGCCGCGCCTCGATCAATCCGCGCGATTGGGGGAAACTGCCCCGTCGGCAGTTGTCGCTCGCCGCACGCATTGGAAATATCCGGGCCCGGGCCGCCGAGGGTCACGTTGTCCCTACTGTCGCTACGCGGCTCAGCGCAACGTGACTGACACGCGCGAGGCGATTCCGCTGAATCGCCGTTTACCGAATAAAGCGACGCGCGGACAGCAAGCACGGGAAAAGGGCCTGAAGGGCCCATGTAACACCTCCCTACCCAGACATGAAATGGTCTCGAGAGGCCATTTCATGAACGCGCGCGAAGCTGTCATCGCGTACGCTTTATTTCACCACTTAAAATTATGTTTAACTATACGCTATTAATACTAAGGGGAACGTAAGGGGGTAATTATAAATGAAACATTATTAAGTGAGAAAAAAAAGAAACAATATATTGTTACATCAAGGAGAAAAAAAAAAAAAAAAAATACGTATGTATATGTATATAAGGGGAATATTGACTCTGATGGTCCTGGTTCTTGGGCGGCGCCCTGCTGCGAATTTAACAAAACGAAAAGAATTACAATTTTATCGCGACACTTTGATGTTTACTGGTGTGTTGCGTATTTACCTAGTGCGAGGGGTGGCGTCTTCTCATTCCGCCCCAGCTGGCAGGATCCAGGGGATGTCCCGGGGTTTTGGGGGTTCCAGCGGCCGTGGTGCCTCCAGAATCGGAAATGCCGGAAGGTACCGCGGCTCAGCGTACAGTAGCGCCCGTATACACCCCGTGCAATTCCCGGGTGTTCTCCACTTCAGGTGCCGCCCTCGGCATCGTGCACATCTCGTAAGGTCCATGGCCCTGCTCTCTTCCACTAACCAGTGGACGGGGACTTTTCTAAAGTCCCCGAAATTTGTGGGTGGGTTCACCCATGCGCATGCTGCGCATATGGTCTGGTTCTTAAGTACCCAGACGCGGCCGTCCTCTCCGGTTACGGATTGCTCCGGCCGCACGCACAATCGTCGTGCAAAGGGCGCGTGTAAGTGTCGCGGCAGAACCGCCTCGGCCAGCGTCGATCGTGTCCATTTTCTGTCGTTAAATCTCGGCGTCGTTGCGTCCATTTTTCCTTAGATTTAAATTGGATGTCGCGTAAAAATTTATATCACGACTGTGACTCGCTTCGCTTAAGTGCTATCTTATATGCTATTATCCCTACCACCTAATTTTCGCAGCAGAGCGCCTCGCGAGGGTCGGTTCTTAGCCTAACGCGCGGGGGTTCTTGCTGCTATCAGCAAACTATGGTCTAGAATACGTCAAAGTACGGCTCGGAACCCGCGAAACTTCTCGCTCGCTCCACGTGGGTTCTCTCTCTTGTCCTCGTGGATGGTATAACGGGTAGGTCGGGAGGAAAAGATGTGATTGCAAGAGGACGGGGCCTGGAAATTATCTGAGGAGGAGGGCGGGGTGGTACCATTTCTATATTAACCTTTGTCTCTTTCCTTAAAGGCTCGCGATGTTGAGTCCGGCGTGCCCTCAAAAAACGGTATCCAATCCAGACGATAATGATGATTATAAAGGTTCCTCCCAATCCTGGTAGTCCATAGGTGACGTATGTAGATAGATTTTCGGTTCGGTGGTGGGTGGCAATCTCCCTTGCCTGCCTTTCTATGTCATCCAATGCGATTTCGGTTGCCTTCGCATGAGCGTCTTGGGGGAAGCCCAGTGATTCCTTTTCTTGATGGTCAGCCAATATTTTCACGTGATGTTCCGTAAGGGTAGGTAAGATTTCGGAAATATTTATGCCTATGGATGGTTTGTATATCGTTGTCAATGCTTCGGTATCGACTCCGGAAGCCCATATCTGATCAGTCCCGATTTTGGCCTGGCAATCCCTCCTTAATTGCAGTATTCCGGCACCCTGGAGCATTTCATATCCAGCCGCGTGCTTATTGCATTGTACCTGCATCGCTATGGTGCCCTTGATAGAATATAGCCAGGTGTTGGGTGCGACCATTTTCTTGAGGAAGGTTCGTCTTCCGGGAAGAGTTTGAATATTACAGCCGGGCCATTTGATGTTTTGTGGTTTTAATAAGACATCCGTCTCACAACAAGGTGCCTTTTCCAGATCTTGTAGTGGTACACTGAGTTCGCACATGTACATCCGATGGTGTTTCCTGCATCCTGTGATGTAGCTTTCGTCCGGCATGAAGTATTGTGCGTTGATTCGGCTGATTGCCATATACGGTGCTCTTGGTTTAATAAATATTGGGGCAGAGACATTGGTCGATATAGTTTGAAATGATGGGCAGGGTTGAATGTAATAAAGATCGAAAGGAATTTGGTCTAATAGAGGGATGTCGAGTGACAAGATGATTCGACCCTGTGAATAAGCTACATTTAATTTGGTCACCCCTTGTAATTGCTCGGAGTTTAATTCTTCCGTAGTCAGTGGAAATTCATAAGGCGTGGTTTCGCGAATTCGTTCGCAGGTCCGCGCTAGCTGACTCGGGGAAAGAACGGCCGGATGTAAGATACCAAGTTTCGCAAATGTGAGCGCGTCGGTGATCACGATCAGTGCGATCACGTATTCGTCCACGTGCCTGGTTAATAGGAATGTCCATGACGAAAAAGCTGATTCTAATTCTAATTTTGTTTCGCGCTCGTCCAATTGACGGGTTCCCGACGCTATTTCTTTGATTTTGTCGCCCATGTTTAACGCGGCGTTCATTACAGATTTTAACGTTTTGTGTATGTCCTGGAATTCCGATTTTATAATATGCGTTTGATTTCCTAATAATTCGGCGAGATGATTTTGATCTTTATACAGTTTATCAATTTCCTTATTATAATACTGCGCGTCGTCGCTGTCCAGGGTTCCAAAAAGGGCCTTACTTAGAGATCCAATAAACCCCAGTGGTACCGATCGTTTGGTACGTTGGAGCGGTGATTTTCCTAGTATGTTTAGTAGCAATTCTTCATAGCGTATGCCATCGCGGAGTTTCCGTTGCAGGGCTGCGTCAAGGTCGTCAGCCGGACAAGACGTCCAATTATAAGTTGCGCATAATGCTTTCATCTTGTTTATTTGGGGTAGGGTTTGTGGTCGCGATGTTAATACTTCCGCGACTTCGATACCCGTGACCAGTCTCCATTGGGTGTGGAAAACTCGGAGAGGCCGGATCTGTTCGTAGTACACCCCCGGGTTGGGGTTTAAAGGTGCTATTCGATAATCCCCGTCAATAATACTAGTAGTGGAGCCCGTCCATAGGAAAGCGAAAAAGATCAGGCCATATCCGTCCATGGTGATCGTTAGTATTAGTACGAAGATTTTTCGAAAATGCCCTTCGTATATGGGGCTTCGATTGTTTAATAACGGATTGCTGTAAGTACGAAAAACAAATGAAATAATAGGGAGGAGAGGAAGGAATCTGGTTAACGGAGCGTGGGACCGCGGTTACAAGAATTTGCTAAATAAGCTGTCTCGCCGGGCCGTTGTAAACTTAAACCTTTCGAATGCTCCATTGGCGTCAAGGCGGTTTATCTTTGATATAAGCATGTTTCAATTTATCGAAATGTTTGATGATTTGCCGGCCCTCGTCCGAAATCAGGATTGCATTGTTCTGATCAGTGATTGCTTTTATTTTGTAAGGGCCTATGTAATATGGGTCGAATTTATGGAGCCGTGGTTCTTTTAGTACGTAAACTAGGTCGCCTTCCGCGAATATGATTTGGTTACTCTTTCGGTCGTAGATCTTTTTCGAACGAGATTTGCTAGTGTCCAAGTTGGATCGCGTTGTCTTTCGGATTTCATCTAATCGCTCCACCAAATTTTGTACGTATGTTGGGTACGTTAGTAACTCGTCGCGGGACATAGGCGTAAACGGGTCTCTAGCTAATTGTCCGAAAACTACCTCGTACGGGGTAAATTTCGTCGCCTCGTGTATCGAGGTGTTATATGAATACATGGCGAATGGGAGGAGCAAATCCCAATCTTCGTATCTTTCTAGGTAATGTTTTAAATATTCAGTTAAGACGATGTGGCTTCTTTCTAGGGAACCGTTGGTCTGAGGTCGGTATCCCGATGTAGTTACGTGTTGAATTTTGAAGGTTTGAGCTATTCCCTGTACGATATTATTAATGAAACTCGTGCCGCGGTCCGTTAGTATTGCACGCGGTGCACCGAAGATCGCGATAAAATAGCGTGATAACGCGTCTGCCACGGTAGCGGCTCGTATGTCGGGTAATGGCACGGCCATACAGAATTTGGATAACTGACATTGCATCGTGAGTACATGACGATTTCCGCTAGGAGTAGGGGGAAGCGGGCCTACGGTGTCTAGGGCTAGTTTATCAAAGGGTTTTGCAGGTGTATCCGTGATTAACATCGGTTCCCGGGTTTTGATTCGCACGAGCTTTTGTTCTTGACAGCTCTGGCAATTACGTATGTAATCCTCTACATCCTGATGTAGGCGCGGCCAGTCAAACAAATTGCGTATGCGTCGATACGTTTTCGTTATACCCTTATGCCCTCCTATCATGGTTTCATGGTAGTGGCGGATGATGTCTTCCCGTTCATCTTCTGGCGGTAATTTCACTTCCCCGGAACAAACTATAATCGAGACGGGTGTGCATTTGAAAATATTTTTGCAGTGTTTTCGGAGCGTTTCAGCATCGAATCGGTGTAAGGTCTCTCCATGCGCCGCTATTCGAAACGAGCGGACACGCTCGCCTTCCACGACGTCCCTGAGCGCCATTAGTGCTGATACCAGCTCTCGCTCTCCCATTTCGTGGTAGAAGCTTCGTGCTCCAATAATGCTAAAAATTTTCCCTATTTGGTTATGAGTTATTATTACTCGATTTAGAAAGAAGTCTTCAGGCATTAATTTCGTTTCGTCTAGGAGACCGGTTGCTATTAAAGTTTTACAAATCGAACTAGTTAATATTCTATCCAATGATATAAAATGAGCGTAATTGTCAGGGGAGGATGTAAGTGTGGTCCTTACAATTTTTACTAAACATTTCGTTGGTTGAGCTTCGCCTGTCGAGGTGTCGGTCGCGTTTCTCTGGTATTCAAACGATTTCTGTGGGTTCTTTTGGGAAAAAGGGAGGTCCTTGTATGGCCCCGCAGCTGTTCCGTAACTTTCCGACGATTCGAGTGATTTAATTACATCGGATGTTGGGCTCGTGCCCGAATCTTGTCTCGGAGGTGGTTGATTGTCTAATTCTTGCATTGTTGTATCCTCTGGCCCTATCATGGTTGATTGCGGGACGTCCAGGGTTTCCTCATAGAGAGGTACACCCCACGACACTCGCTTCCCAGGGCCCGAGCGTGGCTTTTTCCACTCAGAACCTTCCTTCCCTTCACACGGGGGGCCTTTAAGGATGGTGGTTCCCATCTCCAGCTGCGTGCCCTCTGGGGTATTAATGGTCTCCATGGTGGGGGCCAAGTCGTCTCCTTCTATATAGTCCCACTGAGGTGGTTCGGCCAAACTTTTCAAAAATTCCCATTGGTCTTCCGTTTGCCCAGCGCCCGGGCCTTCCCTTATCCTCAGGGAGTAGTCTGGTTCGAAGTTTTCGAACTCCTGTGGAAACGGGCCTTCGGCAGAGTCACCACCTAGGGTGGTGGATTTTTCGGTCGCCCACTCCAGATCCTCGTGTTCATCCAGGAATTCGGGCATTCCCGCTTGTGCTGCTGTGTCCAGAACGGTAGAGTTGGCGTTGCTTCCCAGACCGCAGGTGTTATCCCCTTTTGTCGATGGCAGCTCCTGGCCTAGTTCCTGTCCCTCTAATGTGGAATCATTTCCGAAGTCGAATGACGGCGGTTCTTCATAATTTGGTCTAGGCCTGCCTTGACGACGCGCTCCTGCACGCGTCGCGATACCCTCATTATCGCTTGTTTGTGGGGTTTCTTTTGAGATTAACGGAAAAGCGTGTGAGACCGGATTTCGCGATAACGCATCTGCGTTGGCGTTTACTCGGCCGGGTTTATAGATGATTTCGTAATTATAATCAGCAAGCGTAATTTTCCATCGGGCGAGTCGCGATACCGGGTCCTTTACCGAGAATAACCATTGTAATGGCCGGTGGTCAGTTACCAAGAAAAACTTTCGTCCATAGATATACGTGCGGAACTGTTTTACAGCGTAGATTATCGCAAGGCATTCCTTTTCTGTGGTTGAATAGTTTTCCTGTGCGGGGTTAAGTACCTGCGAGGCATACGCTATCGGCGGGTCTTCGCCTATTTTGCCTTGACTCAAAACCGCGCCGACAGCTATGTCGGAAGCGTCCGTTGTGATGATAAACGGTTCGTCGAAGTTTGGATAGTGTAGGACCGGCTCCTTACAGAGTACGTCGCGTAGGTCCTCGAAATTTTCCTGTTGTTTTTCAGTCCAAAGAAATGGAATTCTCGGGCTAGTCAAACTTGTGAGAGATTTAGCGCGTTTTGCCATATCTGGAATAAAACGGCGGTAGTAATTTACAAGGCCTAGAAATTGCTTCAAATTTTTCCGAGTTTTAGGCACGGGGAATTCAGCGACGGCCTTGATCTTTTCCGGATTAGGTCGTACGCCGTCAGCTGCTATTATATGGCCCAGATATATGACTCTGTCCTTCAAGAACTTGGCCTTCTCCGTCTGTAGGATTAAGTTATGCTCGCGTAAGCGTTCGAAGAATCTCTCAAGTCGGTGTTCGTGTTCCGCGAGTGTACGCGAATACACGACCACATCGTCTAGATACACGAATAATTCCTTTCCTATTAGCCCTCTCAAAACGTGGTTCATTAAACGTTGGAAGGTAGCCGGAGCGTTCTTTAATCCAAACGGCATGCGGAGGTACTCATAGTGTCCGTCGGGGATAGTAAACGCGGTTTTTGCTCTATCCTCAGGAGCCATAGGGATTTGGTGGAAACCGTTAGCTAAGTCGAAAACTGAGAAATATTGGGCCCCACCCAATCTATCAAGAATGTCTGAAATTCGTGGTAAGGGAAAACGGTCATCAATCGTTTTGGCGTTTAAAGTTCTGAAATCCGCTACCACCCTATAGCGCTTGTTTCCCGACTCGTCTGCCTTTTTCGGGACAACGTGCAGGGGTGAGTTATGCGGTGATGACGAAGGAGCGATTATTCCCAACTCTTCCAGATTATGTGTTTGTTTAGCAATTTCCTCGTCCATTAACGGTGAATGTGGGTATTGGCGAGTGAACACGGGCGTTGAATCGGTCAACGGGATTGTATGCTCTATAGATGTTGTTTGGCCCAACGGGTCCCCGGGTACGAAAAATCTATCTGAATACCGTACAACTAAGTTTTCGATGGTCTGACGCGGTCCCGGGTCTAATTCTTCCAATTTCAGCGTTTCGATTATGTGTTGTAACCGCTCCCCGGTAGGTTTTTGCTCGACACGGTAATTTCCCAAATCCTGATCTTCGTTGCCGTCGAAATCTTCTTCGGGAAAGGGGAAGGGAAAATCCCGCTCGTCGTCATCGGGGCAGCAAAAGTTTATATGTTCGCCGTTTGACTCTAATGCTAATGGTTCGTTTGGACGTGTTAATACGCCCTTATGATTCTGTTTGCATGCCGCTAACGCATCCTCCAATTCTGCCGAATTGGAGAAAGCGACGGGGCGGATTGGGTGTTTCGCTGTTACCATCGTACGTAGATGATACGAGACGATGGCTTCCTCCTGAAGCAGATACGGACTCCCGACCAGACCGGCAATCCCCTCAGGTAAATTAGGCATGCTCAGTACGTGGAATAACGCCCAGCTACCATTTACCTTTAATGCAGTCGTCCCTAATGTCAAGACTTTCCCATTTAATCCGTTAATTTCGAGGGGTGTAGTGCTTATAACAACGGCCCTTGAGCTCGCAGACCCTATGTCTAACAGGTTCAATGACGAACCCGTGTCTACTATGAATTCTGCCTCACCGTTCTCCAATTGTTCGGCCTTGACCCGGATGCGGGGGGACTCCGCGAGTATGAGTCCCGTCGCTGGTTCTGATTTTGGGGCGATCTTGGCGGTGGTGATCTTTGGGCCTGCGAGGAGGACCCGCCCGCCTCGTTCCGGTCGAACGGGCGGGCGCGCTGGGAGTTTAAATGATTGCGATTTTCTGGGTACGACTCGTATTCTGTCGTTCTTGGCGTGCCCTGAGGTTCGTTTCCTCTTGGTTCTGATGATTCGCGAGGTTGATACCTTTCGGTTTCGCGTGGGTTATATCTTTCCATATCGCGAGGGTCGTAGTTTCGGGGTTCATACCTTTCCGACACCTGGGGTTGGTACCTTTCTTGTTCACGAGACTGATATCCGCGAAATTCGCGAGGTTGATACGATCTAGCCCCACGTGCTCGCGACGGCCTGTTATTCCAAAATCTCCCGCGCGGGGGTCTGTCACCGGGATCGTACAGCCTACCTTCGTAATCCAACGGGCGTTCGCCTTGCCTCGTCAGCAAGGCTCTTGGATGGTACTCCGGCGTCGGGTAGCGATAATAAGGCTCGCGATAATATTCGTCTCGATAGCGGAGGGAGCTATACGCGGAGTACGGGGAAGGGGGTTCGTAATACAAATCCTCCTCGCGCGGTTGTCTCCATTCGGTCCATCTACGCTGGGGGTCGTACGGTGACGGGGGACGCGCGCCACAAGGGTGCCCATACATCTCATCGCGTGGCAAACCGGACAATTCCTGTTCTCGTCTTTGGGCGTGCAATGCCAAATCGAACGCGTCGTCCAAAGATTCGGGATTAGACAAAGCTACTTTAGTCGAAATTCTTTGAGGTAATGCTGTGATAAATGAGGTTCGGGCCAAGCGCTCCACGTCCCTAATGGTCCTATCGACGTTCTCTCCGATTAATTCTCTTGCTCTCACGGTCACCTGTCGGTACAGGCGGCCCACGCGGTGAATAAAATCTATTAGACGCTCCCGGGGAAACATGCTTATACGTTCTAGTTCCAGTCGGAGCTCCTCATAACCACGGCATGGGGAATATCGGACCCTTAGAAGGGAGAGCAGGTCGGACACGCTTTGACAACCTTTCCCCTCGACATAGTATCTAATAGGATCCTTTAATTTGTATATGAGCTCGGTCAGAAATCGTTCTTCCTGACCAGGTGGGACACGCTGTGTAGCACGCTGTATCGCGGCAGCGAAGTCCTCCAATGTTACAAAATCAGGGTCGAAACGGGGAATGCTGTCAAGAGCCCGGTATACTCTCTCTTCATCTTCTCGGGAACGCCACACGTCTATTGCAGACATTTCAAGGTCGTTCGTCCGAGAACCGAAAGACGGTCGACTATTCAGGGGTGGCGGTGCAGTGGAAGGAACTACAGGGGGAGCATTATCTAAGGAAGGGAAATTGGTAGTGCGTGTCGGAGGAGGTGATCTCATAGTTCCACCTGTCATTGCTAGGCAATGCTCGGCAGAATGTGTTGAGTAGCAGGAAGTGTAGTCAAGTTACGAACAGATAAGATTGCGGCAGGTCGCGATATGTGGCGACGGCGCGATCTCTTCTTCTAATTAGAAATAATAATAAGGGAAAAATAAAATCCCACTTCTGACACCAGTTTGTTACGTCCTGAAGGGACTTTTCAATAAATCATTCCGAGCGGCTGGAACGATTTATCGGGTCCTTGCTCTTTCAAGGTGCTAATGCACGCCTTGACTATACTTACCCTGGAGGGATAAGGAGGAAAAGGGATTAAATCAATGGTGACACGGAATTAACGGGAAAATAACGTAATGAAATATATTCTGGGTAAAAGATTAAAGTAATATAAGAACATACCCTAGGGACGGCGCTCCGTCCCTGCAATCGCAGTGGTCTCGGATTTCGGCACGCTTGCCGGTTATCGCTTCGTTCGCTCCGTAGGTCGCTCAACCTTGCGCTGGTCGTGGTCGCTCGCTGTGCTCTCGGATAGCACTCGGAAGTCGGTCACCTGAAGACCGTCGAATCGCACTGTCTCTAATCGTCGCTTACTCTACGCGATCCTACGCCGGACACGAGTGACGCACAAGGGCTCTCCCGGCTAGGCCGTTCGCGGTTTTTCGGATGGAGTTACCCTTGCACGGTTTATTGACGGCCGATCGTACTTCGCGGACTCGACGATAAGACGCGTTCGCGGCTTCTTGACGGCTCTCTGGCTTGTCCTGACTTCCTAAGTCGAACTCCCGAATAAGAATCCCCAATCCTACTTCGTCGATCCCGATTCTCGGCCGCGCCTCGATCAATCCGCGCGATTGGGGGAAACTGCCCCGTCGGCAGTTGTCGCTCGCCGCACGCATTGGAAATATCCGGGCCCGGGCCGCCGAGGGTCACGTTGTCCCTACTGTCGCTACGTGGCTCAGCGCAACGTGACTGACACGCGCGAGGCGATTCCGCTGAATCGCCGTTTACCGAATAAAGCGACGCGCGGACAGCAAGCACGGGAAAAGGGCCTGAAGGGCCCATGTAACAGTAATAATAATAAATGAAAAATAAAAATATTTTTTATTTTTCATAAATTCTCAACCGGACAAATTTCTTACTTATTTTGGTTACTCGCATGAACAGAGTGACAGATATAGCGTGAAGTAAACGGATGAGGTTTAATGCGAGACACGTTCGCGCAGTCCTGTCACAAAATTTAATTTTCGGTTATGTTTATTTTCCCGTTGTTAACATAAAATAACAGATAGTAGATTTTGAAATAAATGCGTATTTCTTTGGTCTACACCATCCCGCTTTATTTATTTGTGTCTTCCATTATAAATCCGTTGATCTATTTACTTTGGACAAGACTTTCATCTGAGTATTCTGGTTTCTTAACCCTTGCCATCTCTACGAAATACATAACATTCGTTTCCATTCTTTTCATTACTACTCTAGTTTCCCGCTTTATTTATTTGTGTTTTCCATTATAATAATCAATGGATTTATATATAAATCCGTTGATCTATTTACTTTGGACAAGACTTTCATCTGAGTATTCTGGTTTCCTAACCCTTGCCATCTCTACGAAATACATAACATTCGTTTCCATTCTTTTCATTCCTACTCTAGTTTCCCGCTTTATTTATTTGTGTTTTCCATTATAATAATCAATGGATTTATATATAAATCCGTTGATTTATTTACTTTGGACATTACAAGTTTATCGTTTATAGTGGCAAAATTATTATGATTTTTTTTAGGTTCATTGCAATAAAAGTCATTTGACATTTATCCTTTGTGTCATTTTCGCTACAGCATCGCGAACAGAACCGATCGCGCAGATTTATATAATTATGACAATCATAGGTAGATGGTGCCACAGTGGTTTTTCAACATGAATTGGAAGTGTTCTAGACGGGAAGCTGTGGCTTGGCAGTGCCCCCACCTGAATTCACGAAATACTGTAGAATCGTAGCGATGTGAAAAAGCCAGCCCTAGTGAGCTCGAATGCAATCGAAACTCGATCGGCCACAATCGTTTGAACCGAGTGTACCAATTTGGCGGTACAATGAGCTACGATCGGATTGGCTGCGCTATAGTGCCGAAACTCGTGATTGGTCAAGTATCTACGTCCAGTTTGCGTTCGTTTTCGTGGCAGTGGCAGTCAGTGCTGGTCAGTGCCGGACAAATCGAAGAATATTCCAAGACATTTCATCCATCAATAAGTATCCAGACAAATCATCTCGACGTATCCAGAAGGCAAACGTAATTATGGAATTGAATAATTTCTAATTATCTACGTCGCGAAAATCAAGAGTCACATTATCTGCAAGACAAAAAAAATAGGGTTATGCGCGTAGTGCGAATATTTAGCATCTTGTTTCGTAAATAATAATTTAACACATGTTTTATTATAAATGTTAATGTTCGCAGGAGCATGCATGATCGCCTAGGGTATGTGCTGTGCGGAGATAGAGCTGAAGTAAGTATCGCATGTATCCTGTTCATTCATACGTTACGTTTAATTTTATACTAATGTTCTATTTGTTTTCAGCGCTAACACAATACGGCATGTGGTGATTCTACAGAAAAAAGAAGTCTAAAATGCAGCACTGGTTACGGGACGTATTGTATATAGATTTATAAATGTAAATATTGAATGTTCTTCTTCGAATTTATATGCGCTATCTACCCACACAGCACAACGTCCCAGGGACGTCGACAGACCGTACCAGGAACGTCCCAGGTACGTCCTGTTACTGATCAGGACGTAAAGACCGTCTTTACGTACAGGACCGTCTTACAAACAGGACGTACCTGGGACGTCTGCAGACGTCTGTAGACGTCCCAGGGACTTTGCCGGACGTTGTGCTGTGTGGGTATATTATTTTGTAATAATTGTAATCGGCAATCCTGTATTAATAAAGAAAGAATAAATACTGTTTGAAATACGTAAAATGAATTATTTAATAAATGTAGAATCTGCTTGCTTTCTTATTTGGGGTAGGGATACACCTACAGCAGTAATGTGCATTTGTGTTGGTGCGTAGGACTATGTGACGTCACGCGTGGGGAATTGTTTGATAATTGTGGCCTTCAGATGGCGCTCTTGGATGTGTCAGGCGGGCGGCAGGACCTGCCGTCCATCTGACGGCAGGCTCTGCCCGGCAGGGCCTGCCGGCAGATCCGTAGTCGAATGCGGACGTAGGTTGCGCCGCAGCTGCCGGCAGATCCTGCGCTCTCCGGGCAGACCCTGCCGTCAATCTGCTGGCAGACTGCCGGCAGGTGGCTATCAGGGCTCTCTTACCGAGACTTCTTGGATTTTTCCCTCCACCTGTTTGAGGTTTCTTTCTTTTGATGATTGTTCCTCGCCTTCCCTACCCCTTTTCTTTCTTTTTTCTTCTTTCTCAGCTTCCGATTTTCTTTTACCTCTTTTTTCTGACATTTGTTTTTCAAATACAATTTCATTTTCTTTAGTACCTCGTGTTTCTATTATAATATTTCCTTGTTTGCCCTGTTCGTCGCTTCTTTCAGTGTTGCCGCTAACCTTTCCTCTTCGCATTGTGGCGTCCTCCATGCATTCTTCCTCTTTACTGACATTTTTATTTTCCTTTCTATCTATATTCTCCTGCCCTCTTTTTTGCGTTGGTTCTTTTTGGGTAAATTTTTCTCTTCTTTCAAGTCTTATTCTATTTTCCCTCTCTTTTTCTGTTTCTTCTTTCTCTTGATTCTTTGAGTCGTCTTTGTGATGACTTTTTCCCTCTTCTTTCGATTTTCTTGTGATTTTACTTTTACTTTCTTTTTCTGTCATTCTTCCTGTATTTTGATATTTTTCCAATATTTTATTTCCTATTTTCAACCCATTTTCTTCAATTCGAATTCCGTCCCATTTTTCTCTCCCGCCCCACGGGCTCTCTTCTGCCTCCAGCACCCCTCCCCGGGATCCTTTTTTGAGGTTATTTTCCTCTTGACCTTATATTTTTTTAACTTTATATTTTTAACTCTTTCACTTCCTTCTCGTTCTTCCGCCACTAACCCTCTTCTCTCCTCTCTGTCTCCTCCTTTTTTCTCCTCAATATTTAGTATAGAAGTCAGAAACCACTTTATTTTATCCTTTCGTCATCTTCCCTTCATCTATTCCAGATTAAGCGCGCGATCAATCTGATCTCCATTTCGAGCATGTAATTGCAAACGGCAATTTCTCTTTTTCCTTTGTACCTTTTTTACGTGGTTCTGTTGAATGGCCAGAGTAAATGTTTTTCCCAAATTTCTTTGACATCGCTGTTTGCTTGTAAAAGAGGCCTTTTGGATTCGTTCACATCTTTTGTAATTTGTTAATGTTTCAATAAATAGTTTAATAATGTTTCAAATAAAATAGATTTTTTTATGAATGGAACTTACCTTTGTGACGAAGTCACGTCACGCGCCGTGCGAACGCCCAGCACCGAGACAATGGGCTTAGTTCGCGCCGCGACCGCTTGGCGGCCGCGGCCCCGCGGTCTCTCTCGCGAGCGATAATTTACGGCCGACCAATATAAAGGCCGCGGCGAGCGAAATAAACAGCTCTTGTGCATGTCGCTATACCGCCTCACGCAATACAAGACGCTCTTTTTGACAAAACACAACCGAGAGGTGTGTCAGTATCGACCATAGCCATACTGTACCATTACCAGCCTCTGCCCGAAATAGGCCGAGATTCGTCTTGCGCCCTGCCTACGTCAGAGAGGTACCTCCGCGCCCCTTAGGCCGGAATCCTATTGCACTCTGAACCTCTATTATACGACTCTCGTACGAACGTGCCCCTTAAGGCCATTCCGAGCAGAACATTAAACACACCGACATCCTCTCTCCTGTCGCCCGCCGCCGCGAAATCGACGCGCCGCAAAAAAACCGTAGCTCCGTAGCTCTTCCGACGGGATCGGAAATAAATGTAAACAAAATTCCACAGCATCACAATAAACACTGTTACTGTTTTGAAATACGTCTTAACTCATTCGCCGGACCCGGACACACCGACTGAGTCGGCAATAATCCCTTCTCCGTCCCACCGGTAAACAATTCATTAATTGTCTTGGTTGAAACATTAAGGGCTTCACCACTTACAGTACAATTTTCGTCTGTAATAGTATGTATTTCATTAATTTTAGAAATAGTGTTTTTGTTATTCCCATCTTCTATAGTATTTTCCTTATTACAGTCAGACAAACTGATCAGGGTCTCATTTGCTGCACAATGACTCGTTATGTCGCAAATGTCAATAATCGGGATGTCCAAAATATTAAGAAGGCTACTTGCCTCGTCATGCACTTCATCACCCCTTACCTTTTCTATATTTACAACAGGTATTATAACATACATGTCACCTTCATTAGCAACAGGAAAATTTGGTGTCTGTTACGTACATCGTTGTCAATTGAACGATCATCTAGTTGATCGGTACAGGTTTTCCATGAGATATACATGGGATCATTGCATACTTCATTCCTGTTTCTTATATTTATAAATAGTTCTAGTTTTTCCTTACCAATGAAGTGATCCAAATATTTTTTTGTTGAGATGTAGTCATCCTGTGTAAGAGAGGAATTTTCAACTGAATTATTAGGATATAATTCTCGTCGTCGAGTGGATATGCATTTCTGATAATTAACTGCATTTTCATTAAATGGATATAATCCGCACACTTTAAAGTAGTATAGCAACACGGGTTCTAACCCAAATTTGAGTTTGAAGGCCATTACCCCACTCCTCCCTCGACCTTGAAATCCAAATTTGAGTCTCAAGATCGCAGGAAATCCATCGCAGCGGGCGGCGGATGACGTCATAGAGATGGCGGAGTAGTGGGGGTATAAGCGCGAGATCTGAATATCGAATCAATCGATGCCGAACCGATACCGAACCGTATAGAGATGGCGGAGTAGTGGGGGTATAAGCGCGAGATCTGAATATCGATGCCGAACCAATACCGAACCGTATAGAGATGGCGGAGTAGTGGGGGTATAAGCGCGAGATCTGAATATCGAATCAATCGATGCCGAACCGATACCGAACCGTATCAAGGAGGAGGAGGGTAACCGCGGGTGAGAAGTGCTCTACCCTGGACTCCAACCTGTTGGTAATGAAGGAAACATTAATTTATGATATTAATATAAATAAAAAAACTGAATAAAAAAAAAATTCCCCCAACGTCGGCTCTCCGACATTAGTCTTTCCCGAATGGTATATATGCCGAGCGTCACATGCGTTCGTTTTTTATCGGACGGTGTCGGCTTTTTTACACACCGCGTCTTCGGAGGACGGAAAGAGACAAAGCATTACTTTAAAGCTAAATTCGGAGGAGAGAGAGAGCATGCATTCTAGAGATAACAATTTTTTGAAAATTTTGTATACCTAACCGGAGGAAGTGAATGACCCTCCGATTTTTTTTTCCAAACCATTACGCGGCATACAGACATTTATTTCCAATCCAAAGAAATAATTTATTTTATATCGGATGATGTTTCGGACAGTGTCGGGAAAGATCGGCATTTTACAAACCGCGTCTTCGGAGGAGGGAAAGAGACAAAGCATTATTTTAAAGCTAAATTCAGAGGAGGGAAAGAGAGAGCAATATTTTAAAGCTAATATCTGGGAGAAGAAAGGAGACAACACTATGTTGCGGTGGTACAATTTTTAAAGCGTCGCAGCGTCTCGCGCGATCGCGCGTAACTCGAATCCTCTGAAGCCGCCGGGCAGGGTGACGTCATTTTCACGGCGCGAAGAACGAAGTAGAATTATGCGACGTCAGCAGAAATTTCTTTCCCAACGCAGAGAAATATGTCAGAAAGGATATTAATATTGATACGTTACAGGTATTGTTGTGAAAGTCATACATTTATTATTAAAACGTACTATAGTGGTACATGGTTTATACATCACGCAACATGGATTGTAATCCTAACGCCAACAATTCACTATCGATCAATGAATGTTGCTCAAAGTGCACGCTTTCGGGAATTAATTTCACATAATTCGTCGGTACGGAAGCGTTACGCAGCACTTCTACAAAGGATGCATATTTACTACTTACAGAGTACATATTTTCAGTTAGCCAGGTATACATATGTTCGATACAATGTTGGTACGCGAATAGTTTTCGCATCGTCGTTTCAGTCATATATATGACGGCGCGATTATCGCTAATTTTAATAAGTTGATCATCGTTAATACGCATGAATTCGAGTCGCAAATGATCAATTACGATGTGAGTTTGGGGCGATGTTGCGTTGCTGCGTAATCGTTGGAGTATATCCGCCTCGTTTTGAAGTAGAAGCTTCCACGTTGACATTGAAGAACATACCTCACAGCCTTCATTGTCGGCTATGGCGATCTCGACGTGGCACAAATCCATGCCGATGCGAATTCCAATAGTTAACCGTTTATAAGCTGTTGCGGTCAACGGGTAATCACGCCCCAGGATCCGTACGATTATTGGTTTTGATGTTGTGGATCCAGAACTGTAAGAAACATGCACACGAAATTAATACTCGGTTCGCTTGCGTTTACAGTGAAAGAAGTAAGTGAAAAGTGAAAAGTGTATAATAACGCGTACATACCTCATATTGAACTGTTGATGAAGATGTTCCTGTTGCTGGCGTTTATTGGGGTAATCACCATTGATGGCGACATAGGATGAATCGTTGAAGCTACGTTTGTACATCTTGATATGCGCTATATACGATTATACTGTTCGGTGGAGAAGTTAACGCAAACGATACTCTTTAGCACTCGAGCGAACGTGGTGTAATGAAGTTCACAGGTCTGACCAACGTCGCTTTTATACAAATTCGTGTACACGTACACATCAATGTGCAAGAATATATTGTATCAGCATTCGAGGGAGGGGGTACGCCAAAGAGTAAGACAGAGATAGCAAATCATGTATAAAAGTCTCGACACGTGTCGAATGTAATATGATACTTTTGGGAACGTTGAATCTTAGAATTATGCAGAATCAGCAGAAATGGCTTCGGATGATCTCGGGAATGATCGGCTTTTTACATGCAATCTGTTGGAGGAAGGAGGTACACCGAAAGAGTTAGACAGAGATACCAAATCATGCATAAAAGCGCGCTGTAAACTGCACAAAGCCTCAAATCGTTGCAACGTGTAGCGGGGAAAAAAAAGACATACTGCATTTAAGACCATGGAAAAATTCGCGCAAATAGAAAGCCAATTGTTGGATCAATCCACACGATTGATTTTGCGGGAAGAATACTTCGCGTGGGAAGAACGGTGCAACGAGTGTATCGAATCGTTGGAAGAACAGAGCCATGTGAAACGCCCGCGATTATTAATCGGTGTTCGCCAATCGTTGGTTGCTCGAATCGCACAGCTCGAAGGGCTGAAACATTCGTGCGTGAAGGTGCCGGGCATTCTAGCATAGGACTTTTGTGGCGTGAAATAGACGCTGCGTTCGATAACCGCGTATTAACTGGTGCCGTGCTAAATTCAAACTATATCGAGCCACGCAACTTCCTCCAAGATGCGGGGACCATTGTGCTGGAGCATGTGCGGGGTGCTTTGAGGAAACAGCGGAACCTCAAAGCGAACACGGTGTTCAACGGCGAATTTGTGGCGGGTGACAAGCGTGCTTGTAAAAACATCAACACCCGAAACTGCGAACTCTTCCGCACATCTGATGTGCAGGAGTGGTACCAGCGATGCGTTATCGAACCCACCCTGGCATCGTCGGAAGAGTTCCAAGAACGCGATAGCGGATGGGCATTGACGAGAATCTTCAACCTTCAACCTGCGGAAAGACACGTTGATCGCGCAAGCTCATATCCGCACTATACATTGGTGCTAAATCTCCAGGGCATTGAGTTTCCAATGTCCCTAGCACAGATTGGGAAGTTTGAACGGTTGAACGACATTTCCATCAACGTGTACAGCTTCGAGTTGGAGAAAGGGTCGACGGACTTTCCACTGCGTCTCACCAGTCAAAAGAGGAATCGACATGTCAACGTGCTCTACACGTCGAATCAAGAGCACGGCGATGTAGGACACTTTGTGTGGATCAAGAACTTGTCCCGGTTGGTGAGCGCACAGCTGAGCAAGGAGAATAAAAAAAAATTCATCTGCGATCGGTACATATAGAAACTTGTGGAATATTGAAATGTCTCGCGAAAAAAAGAAATAAAAATAAAATTTTTTGTGTTTTTACAGATGCATGCACTACTTTAGCTCTACCGAGAAGTTGGAGGCGCATATAGTGGACTGTGGGCAGATGAACGACTGTGCCATCGTGCTGCCCATCGAAGGCAAAAATTTGCTCAACTTTGGCAACCACCGCATGAAGGAGCGACTTCCCTTCGTGGTATATGCAGATCTCGAGTGCATCATCGAGAAAACAGAGGACCAGCACCATAAAGTGTACAGTATTGCCTATTATATACATTGTTCGTACGATACATCACTGTCGACGTATCGATGTCGCCGCGACGCGGATTGCGTTTCATGGTTCGTAGACGAACTAAAAAAATTTTGCAAATTTCGCCAAACCCATCTTGACCAGTAATGTTCCCATGCTGGGTTTTACTCCCGAACAGTTGACGACATTTCACAATGCAACACACTGTCATATTTGCGAAAAACCATTCGAGGCTGACGATAAACGAGTCCGCGATCATTGCCATCTCTCCGGACGGTTCAGAGGCCCGGCACATTCGGAGTGCAATTTAAATTATAAAAATGCGTTTTACATCCCCGTAGTTTTCCATAATTTATCCGGCTACGATTCACATTTCATTATCAAGGAAATAGCTACCGCTTTCGACGGTCACGTTGACGTATTGCCTATAACTAAAGAAAAGTATATTTCATTCACAAAAAATGTCGAAGATACGGCTGCTTCAAACTCGCGAAATTGTATTAAATTGCAATTCATCGATTCGTACAAATTTCTCAATATCCGTCTCAACAAATTAGCGTCTTTTCTTAGCACAGATCAATTAAAAATTTTACGATACCAATTTGAAACATTATCCACCGAGGATTTCAATTTACTAACGCGAAAGGGTGTCTTTCCGTATGAATACCTCGATTGCGCGAACAAGCTGCAGGATCCATGCTTACCGCCGCGCGAGTCATTCTACAGTTTCTTAACGGGTGAGACTGTATCCGAGACCGATTACGCGCACGCCGAGACTGTCTGGCAGCGTTTCGGGATTAGAACCTTGGGCGAATACAGCGATTTGTATTTGAAAACAGATGTCTTGTTATTGGCAGATATTTTTGAAATTTTCGCGAAAGTTGCATCAAGAGTTACGGATTAGATGCAGCGCATTATTATACTTTACCTGGTTTCACCTGGGATGCAATGCTAAAACATACCAAAATTACAATCGAATTGCTCACAGATGTCGACATGGTCATGTTTATCGAACGCGGGATACGTGGAGGTTTAAGGGGATAGACATGTCACGTGACCTGGCCGATTCGGCAGGTCGGTATTACAGCAGGTTTTTTCTGCACAGAAATGGTAATACCGATAGATCGACGATTGCCCGGTAAACGCGAGAGGGAGCTGTTTGCTATTTCCGTATTCTATTCTGAATAAGGAAAGAAATTCTCAGCTGTTGCGTTGTACTTATAAAAATTTAAACGGAAAGTCGGCTGGTACTGCAAACGTAGAAACTTCATTGTACATTTTAATTACTTGAAATGTGTTTGTGCTACAGTATTCTACGTTAGCAGTGAGGAATTATAAGTGAAAAAGGAAAATAGATGAGGGGATGTCCCCAGAAAATGAAGTTTGTTAGGTTAGAGATTTTTTTACTAGCAAAACTTCGAAACAGAACATGAATTACACTTACACGTTTTATGCAGAAAGCAGTTATGAACAAACATCATATATAAAATTGTAAGGAATCGATTGACGTCACTTTTGCAAAGATCTGATTAGAGATTGCAGAACTTCAGATTCGTCACTGCTTAGCATGCAACATTGTATAGTCCCGCTGGTTTCGAGCGTCGAAGCCCACGAAACTCAGCGAGACACATGATTGTTGGCGAACATCGCGTTTGACGACTCTAGCTAGAGAATCACCCCGTATAAATGCTAAGAAACGATAGTGTGAAGCGGCGTGCGTTTCAACTGCAAATTGAAAATATCGTAGATTCTAGAGCCTAAAATATTAGCTTCGTATTACGATGTTCTTCACCAGAGCACTGCATTACTGATGAAAATGATGCCAAACATGGAGCAATTCGGTCTATTTTTAGTGAACATAGTGTGTGTGTGTCCTAATCATGTATTCATAAGGAAAAATAGATCGAATTGCTTCGCGTCTCGACTCATTTTCGTGGACATAAACTCACCAATCCATCGGTGGTAACACTCTTATCAAGGTGTAATGAGAAATATGAACAATTTTCATATTCAGTACTGGATGACTCAAGTCGCCGTCGACCGGGGGTCCTAATAAATGTGCAATTATTTGGGAAACCAAAGCCGCGTCACTTGTTACACCTACTCGCGAACAGATATATGTATGTACGAGAAGAAGCAATGCAATTTCGCGATGACTTGAAGCAACATTTCAATAGGTAAATGCATGAAACTCTGGGATCAGGAATTCCCAACCAAGTGATGCATATGTAAGAACTGGCGAAATTCCACAATAGTTTGTCGTCAAAATTTTACAATTGAGGTATTTATTTGACGTGAAGGAAATACTACGGTATGACCCAACCAACGGAATGAACTGAAATTTTGAGAGGTTGGGCGAGAGGGGGAGAGAACCTCTAACATAAAATTTCAGCTGCGGGTATTTGTTAGTTTCTGAGATATTATTAAAAAACTACAGACGTTACTAACACAACCATCTTCTTCGTTTCACAGTTGACGATACAATGTACAATATTGATCTCATCGCGCGATGCTTGTAACTGCATCAGTTTTTATTCCCAATACTATAGTATAGTAATGCTAGGGTATTTCCAAAGTCACATCGGTTTGGTACCATGCTTTAGGCGCCCGCAAGCGGGCGCTCCCCCCCCCCTCCCCTCTATCTAAACCAAACTAATACTAATACTCGAAAGAAATTGGAAAGTTGAATGCGATGTGTCGGAATAAGTCAACAGCAATAATGTATGAGTTCGTACGCAAAACCTAACTGAAAAGTAAATCTGACAGATGTTGGAAATGATCGACACGTTTTGATTAACAAACATTTATTCACACACTTGGCTTGCATCCAGTTTCTGTTACCGTATCCCTATACATTGAATCGTCGACTGCGAAACAATCGACGACGACGAGACGATGGATGTGTTAGTAACGTCTGTATAAGTAAATTTCAATGTATTTTACGGAAGTTTTTTATTAATATCTCAGAAAGTAAAAAATACCCGCAGCTGAAATGTTATATTAGAGGTCATGTACCCTAATATGTACATGTAATATGTTATAATAGAGGTCATGTACCCTAAAATCGGAAAGAATTTATTTCTACACCTAATAATCACCAATAAATTAAATAAAACTCACCCATTTGGACATTCCTTTCCTTCCTTTTCGGAAACCTGTGTCACTGGGTCACTGTACCGATTCTGGTCATCGGTGGACGAAAAGGTTTATGGTAGGGTAGCGCCCAGTGCTCAGCTGATCGCAGGTATTCGCAGGACACCACCCGAAAGTAAGGGTCACAACGTCAAGTGCGTCCGGGTTAATGTACCGAATATTCACTTCACTGCACTGATACTAACACTGATCACTTAATTTATTTTCTACGGAACGTGTTGTTCCTACGTTCCACTGAGAACGCTCGCACGGTAGCACTCGCGTCCCTGTCGTTCCGCGCGTACACACAGAACATAGCGTGATACTCTTCGGCGGAGTACATTTCTGGGCCGAGATTACTAGATGACTGACAGGATTTTTTCCCAAACAACTTCCTCTACCCCCAAGTAGCTTCTCTCGTCCCATTATGAGTTTGCTCCCACCAGGAGAAGAGGCTTTAGGTAAAAAGAAGCCAGCACCGTCCTTCTACTGCCAATGTACACATTGCTTCGAGATAGAAAACAGACACCACGTGTATCGGTTCGAAAGGGTTCGAAGGGAAGACAAGCAGAAAGTCTTCGAGTTGCTATAAAGAAAAAAAATTCACGTCTGCTACGAGGTGGATATTTTATATATTATATCATAAATTATCCGAAACTGTAGGAAACCGTTCTCTAGCGCCGACTTGCGGGACAATACGGTCATAAACCGCGACCCTGGCGAAATGCTCTGGCTGATCAGTCTGATTAATTTTGGAGAACTAGAAATTACCAAGTATTATCCAGCATCAATACGTCTCGCGGAGAGACACATGAAAAGAAGGGTAGTCCGCTGACTGCGCGTAGTCCCGCCTGCTTCGTCCTACCCTCAAATTAAAGACGGATCCCTTATCTCTCGAGTATAAACACGCGCTCGAATTTCAAAACGCAAGCACGCGTTGACGTATTCCGTGCGAGAGAAGGTGGGCCTTGGGGAGGAGATATTGCTGTGAAGAGGGCCTCTTCAGGAAAGTGACTGTTTGGAAGGGATTCAGGGCAGATTGGTTAGACTAAGACCAATCGAATTGCAAGCCCACCTTCTCTCGCACGGAATACGTCGACGCGTGCTTTTGTTTTGAAATTCGAGCGCGTGTTTAGACACGAGAGATAAGCAGGCCCAATTGGCTAGTTTGGGACCAATCGAACTTCGAGCCCACCTTCTCTCGCACGGAATACGTCGACGCGTGCTTTTGTACTGATTATGTAAATCCAGTCGGAAAGAATTTATTCATACACCTAATATTATTGTTTAAATTTAGTTGTGTTGGCCGTTATTAAACTACGGATTTTTACCTCAATAACGAATTACGATCACATGTCGTACATTTTCTGCTACATTACCTTTTCGTTTATGCCTTATTTAAAATCGAAATTTACATACTTCTTATCCTCTCACTTCAAATAATTCTTATTTAAGATTATACTTTAAAAAAAAATGTGTAACGCGGTTTGCATGCCGACTTGCTTGTTCGTACGTTCGTAGTACAAGCGCAGTCGCCTACCGCGTAGCCAACGCTACCGCGGCAGCTCGGACGGAAGGCGTGCGCTCTGATTGGTCGGGGCTTTTTGTTAATATCTCCTTAACGAAGCTTCGGACAATATTTTCGCTAAGGAAAAAGTTGTTTCAAATCACCCCCTGAGTTACCCCTTCCAAGGAATTCCGACATTTTTGGGACACCCTGTATAACCTAACCTACAATCGTCCGAAAATTCATACATTGACTGCAGCACGCTTTTACTGTGGCACATGTATCCAGCTAACGCTTCAGTTTTGCTATGATTCCACGTTGGCAGTCCTCCCGAATAGGCGCTATCTTGCATCCACTAGCTGAACTAAATTTGTCACGTGACTTGCTCTGTATTATCGCCAATATGGCGAAACTCGTATTTGGGACTGAAGTCACGATTTTTCATTATTCGTCCTTATATGAGCAAATTTGGGGCTGGGTTAGGACTCGTTCGAAAGAGGAAGGTTCAATGCAGCGCGCTCTTCTCACCGTTTCAGTCACAAAGCTCTTTTAGTGACCTAAAAATACTTGGATTCTGCGGGTGTATTTTGTCGACTTTTGCTCTACTTTGGACACTCATATTATTAGATGTCAACACAATCTCGTTGAACCATGAGAAGAGCGCGCTGCACTGAACCTTCATCTTTCGAATGAGACCTCGCCCAGCCCAAAATCTGCTCATATAAGGACGAATGATGAAAAATCCCAACCCCCTGTTTCGGGCCAGATTGTGTCGGTATACAGCGCGCTGCATTACCCGTGTCTACCCCCTTAAGTCAATGTTTCGGAAGATACGCATATGCCAATAACAAGTACATGCCATCTTACGACGCATCGGAACAGTCATCGTACTTGATGTACTTTGACGTAAACAATTTGTATGGATGGGCAATGTGTCAGCCCCTACCATACACTAAATTTCAATGGGTCGAAGATATTGCGAGTTTTAACGTGTTTTCGATCCCGGTCGATTCGCCCACGGGGTACATTCTCGAGGTAGATCTGGAATATCCACAACGTCTGCACGACGCTCATGCCGATCTACCGTTCTGCCCGACGCGTGCCAAACCACCCGGCAGCAGGCAGGACAAATTACTCGCGACGGTATACGATAAGCAGCGTTACGTAATCCCTTATCGCAACCTGTAGCAGTGCACGCATCACGGTCTTGTTATTACAAAGATACACCGCGTGCTTCAATTCGCTAAATCTCCCTGGCTCCGCGATTACATCGAACTCAATACACGGTTTAGAACAAGCGCGACAAACGACTTTGAAAAAAATTTGTACAAATTGATGAACAATGCGGTATTCGGCAAAACTATGGAAAATGTACGAAACCACGTGGACGTAAAACTTTTGACACATTGGGAAGGGCGATATGGTGCGGAGGCAATGATTGCGAAGCCGAATTTCCACAGCAGAAGTGTTTTTTCGGAAAATTTAATAGCTGGTGAATTGCGTAAAATCGAGGTGAAATTCAACAAACCGATATACGTGGGTATGTGTATTCTAGACACATCAAAAATTTGTCTGTATGAATTTCATCACGAGTACATGTCTCCCCTGCACAGGCAAAGTTGTAAAATTGTATACACCGATACAGACAGCCTCATTTATCACATTCGATGCGACGATATCTACGAGTCCATGAAACGCAATATCGATAGATTCGACACGAGCGATTATCCTACCGACAATCCATATAATATGCCACGTGTAAATA
The DNA here is from genome assembly GCA_963971345.1 of Andrena flavipes. Lineage (NCBI taxonomy): Eukaryota > Metazoa > Arthropoda > Insecta > Hymenoptera > Andrenidae > Andrena > Andrena flavipes. The sequence continues at coordinate 28,606,195 of OZ020479.1, forward strand.
AGAAGGTTCCAGGGCTGATGAAGGATGAAAATAACGGTGCGATAATGACCGAATTCGTAGGTCTTAGAGCGAAAATGTATGCGCTTCGCGTAGACGGTAAAAAAGATACGAAAAAGGCGAAAGGCGTCAAGACCAACGTCATAGCCAGAACGATAACTTTCGACGACTATGCGAAGTGTTTGCATAGGGAGATCGAAATGGTTCGCAGACAATCGTGCATACGGTCTAAATTGCACAAAGTGTACACCATTTCGGAATCTAAAATCGCTCTAAGTCCGTACGACGACAAGCAGCATATCGTACCCGATTCGACCGACACTCTGCCCTGGGGACATTATAATATACCGTTGTAAAATATAAATTGTATTTATTGTAAAATACAAATTGTATTTATTGTAAAATAGAAATTGTATTCCCATGTATAGAAATTATTATAAATAGTAGAATTATTGCATAAAAATTATTCATACATGTATAGAAATTATTATAAATAGTAGAATTATTGCATAAAAATTATACATACATGTATAGAAATTATAAATGGTGGAATTAACGTGTTAAAATAAAAAATTGTTCACACATGTATATGTATAATTATATTTATTGATTATTTTACAATACATTATTTTTATTTATCCAAGAATTGTGTGATTTATCAAACCCCAGCCACTTGACGTACACCTTATCCCCCTTTCTACGCAACACTTTTTCCACTAGATATACATCAGGATCGGTGACGCGTTTCAGCTCGTGTTCGTAGAATCCTCCAGCAACGGGTTTTCCACAGGAATCGACCAGCAGATAGATTGCGGTATTAGTTGTCTGTACTTTGACTATCTTGAACACCTCTGTTGTCCAATTCGGCTTATAGCCTGTATCGAAGATAGTTTTAAATTTGCTCAATCGCACAAAATCGCCCAACTTGAATCTCGCCGGAGCAGCGATCTTTATGTTGTTGTATACGGTGGCTAGCAGCTTATCGGCGATCGCAGGGGTAACATCGCAAGGACGCATTCCGATGGTTCTATGTTTTCGCGCGTTATACTCTGCGAGCAGACGCGGTAGCGAATCGGTCCATCTATAGGTTCCATTTAGCTTAAACAGTTTCCACATATTGTTCTTCAATGTTCGATTGAAACGTTCCACGACGGAGGCCTTCATCACCGAAAACGTATAAGAATGATTAATGTCATGCTTTGTCATGAGTTTCTGCACATCGGTGTTGTAAAATTCTTTTCCTTGATCGGTTTGTAAATTTTTAGGATATCGATCTCTAAATATTTTTGCAAACGCTTTAGTTATCTCAGCGCCACTTTTAGTCTTGAGCGGCAACGCCCATGCATACTTGCTCAACATATCGATGACGGTGAGTATGTAGTGGTGACCCTGGTTGAATCGCGAGTATGGTCGCATTTCTACAATGTCAGCTTGCCACAGATCGTCGTATCCATGCACTATGACGCGCCTCCGCGGGAAATGTCTTCTAGCTGGAGCATGTAATTCCTCAACGAGTTGTAGCTTCTTGGAGCCATGGTTTTCTTCTTTACTCTTGGATTTCGGCAATGACTGCATGTTTGACGCGAATGATGTGATAATTATCGTGTACGTGCATTATGTGCTCCCCGTTGGCCCGAGGACAAGTTCAACCGTCTCGCATGATTTTCCTTCGCATTGTCGCTGCGGATTCAACGCCTCCGATATCTTTTGAACGCTGTTTTGCAACGTCAGCATATCTCTTTGAAACACGACCAGCTTCCTCTCTAATTCTTCCTGCTGCTCTCGCAAAAGTTTAATGTTCTTTTCCACGTATAGTTTATTGACAGCATCGGTGTCGGTCACCGGCTGAGCTACGCGTCGTATCTTGCGTGATTTTGCATCAAAGTCGGCACCGGTCACGCAAAGAGTTATCTCGTTATCTCGCATGTAATTTCGAAGCAGACCGGTCCATTTGTAATAGTCCATTGTAGCTGCTCCACTTTTCTCGAGCGATACCCCAAATTTGTTGATCGGCATCTCGACGTATACAATGCAAATCATTGGCGTGCGGTTTAATTTATAATGAGGCCTACGCGGAGTTCCTCGATAATCGATAGAATTTCGGGATCGTGAGAGTTGTTACCCGCCTGACCCGACGCTTCAAGCAAACGCAACCGATCCACCAACTCGTTGTGATCGTCCCAGTGCACGTAATCTATCTTGTTATCGTTTATCTTACACCATCTACGATTATATTATCGCCCCTGTCTATATCGAAAGCCTTATCCCCAAGCATCGTTCCACTATTACCAAAGTACACGCCGTACACATAGTCCATTGTCGTATCCCTATCACCACTTAGGATTGCACTCATGTATTTTTGCCCCAGCGGACCGAAATGGCTGCGAAACGTTTCTTGTCCCTCGGGTGTTTGGAGTTGATGTCTAATAGATGTTGCAATAGACTCGTCTGGTGTAGTTTCGAAAACGTCGTCATCATCAATGGCTGAGAGCGATTGTACGCGAGGAATTGTATTTATTGGCACTGGTGGAACGGGTGACTCGTTTGATGTGGCATTCCGCCGTTTATGCTTCGATTGAACAGGTGTGGAGGTTACGAGTGAATATTCCGATGACATGCGTCGTTTCTTCTTTCTCTTACGCGATGTGTTCCCTTTCGACACGATTTTTGTTTTAGGCGTTAATGTTTCATTCTCTTCAACGTCTGTGCTCATCGGCGGTGATGTGTCAGCTTCTGTCGTTGCAGTATTTTTCACAATATGTTTTAAGGGTTTCACAATAGGTTTGAAGAATTTCTCCAACGCGATATCTTCCTCCATCTTGCCGATCTTCAAAGCCTGATGTTTCCAGCGAATGGCTTCGCTGGTTTTTGCAATTTCCTTCGCTATTCTCTCGCGATCCTTAATCTCCAGACTATCGATATCAATTATCATCGTTGTACCGCAGACGTTGCGTTCCCACCGACGTTTTGACAACAATTGACCATCTCACGGTACGGCAAACTCGTTAAATCCCTTTCTATACCGTCCATTGGACATCGCGCTATCCTTGTCTATCACCACGAAACCATACTCCCGTTGCCAACAATTACGACACAAAGCGCAGAAATCCTCGTAAGACATGTCTGTGTTTACGTGATCGTTGTACACATGTTTCAAGTTGGTACAATCCTGCTTAAACAGAATCAACAGATTGGCATTGTCGCGTATAAGATGTTTGGGAATCTTTGCATACGTCTGACAGAGATAGAAACAGTCAACGTTCGAGTGGCTCCCCATTGCAAAGTATTCCCTTATCATATCCTGCTTGTCGCATGCCACGTCATCAAAGATAAAAATGGAATTCGGAAGCGATTCGCTCGATGGGATGACGTCACTGTTATTCGAAAACGTAAAGTAGCCAATTTCATCTATAGGAGTCAATAAATTATCCAAATACTGATATTTCGGCTGTTGCAACGACTTGGAGTACACGTACATGTTCTCGAAGCGGATGCCGTGAGGACTTTCCAACAAGCTCACCAGCACGTTGGTCTTTCCACAATTTGATGGGCCGCAAATGAGGCAGCAGATAGTGTTTGGCAGCATGCTACCGTGTCTGCGCATTGTTTTCGGGGACATTAGCTGCGATTTATCGTCAAAATTTGTCACGCGTATCGCCACAGGTTGCCGTACGAATCGCATCCTGTCCGTGAACCATGAAAAATGATTTTTGATACGTCGAAGCGGTCTATTTATAGGTCTGCGCCGAAGCAAAACAGCTCAGTATGCAACATGCTTCTGGTCCTGTAGGATAATTTCGATATTCGAGCCCTAACCTCTGAGCAGTTGAAATATATACCAAAGATTATTCTACTGCGAGAGTTTGGCAGACACATTGATCAGTTGTGGAACAGGCTCCCCGAGCATATAAAAGCAGATCCTGAGGTTCAGCAGCATCGCCGGTGTCTGGAGCATTATAATCGCCCTTGGCAGCGAACGCATATCGACGGTCCGGCACCATTGATTAAAAACTGTAGCGAATGTCACCGACGAGAGTAAAGAAAGGTCGTGGTTTGTTAAATCGGGCGATAAACGCGCTACCTATCGAATTACATATCCCGGGATATCAGTTTTGCGCTCCAGGAACTCATCTGGCAAAACGATTGGCTAGAGGTGATCGAGGCATCAATCCGTTGGACGCAGCGTGTCGCGAACACGATATTGTGTATTCGCGTAGCAACGATCTCGACGAAAGGCACGCGGCAGATAAGGTACTCGCTGACAAAGCACGAAAACGCATCGTTGCGCGAGACTCGACTCTGGGTGAAAGAGGTGCTGCTACAGCTGTTTGGGCAGCTATGAAGGCCAAGACGAAAATCGGAATGGGGATGAAAACAAAAACCTGCAAAAGGACTCCAAAGAAAGCATCGAAAAAACGGATTCTTCCAGTAGCAAAACGGGGTGGTATATTACCGCTTCTCCCGCTGCTAGGTGTCCTCGGATCGTTAGCTGGTGGAGCGGCGGGGATCGCCAAGGCGGTCAACGATAATAAGGCGGCGCAACATCAGCTGCAGGAAATGCAACGCCATAATCGCTCCATGGAAGGTCGCGGACTTTATCTCACACCGTACAAGCGTGGACAGGGAATATCGAAACGAAAAAAAAACGTCGAGAAGAAAATAAAAATGCCTGCGGGCGTAACTACCGATTTGCAATTGGAGGAGTTGGCAAAACGTATGCATATCCCATTCTTTAGAGGTGTTTTTATGCGAAACGCGTTACCAGCCGGAGAAGTACGCCGAAACGAGAGCGGTATCGTAAATTTTGACAATGCTGCGGGATCAGGGACTCATTGGGTGGCATATGCGAAGAGAGGGTGCCGAGCTATATATTTCGACAGCTTTGGGAATCTTCGACCGCCCAAGGAATTGGTAAAATATCTGGATAAAGATGCTGTGGAAATTGAATACAATCGTTCGTCTTACCAGAAGTACAATCAGAGCAATTGTGGACAACTATGTCTACGCTTTCTACAAACGATCGGCACCAAATTTAAGGATTGACTTCCCACCACTCTGAGTCAGTACCAGTCCAGTCGTACAGCTCGGAATATGTCGTTAACATTCACTCTAACCGGCAAGAGTAGCACCCTCGCGGTGAGCTACTTTCCACCCATAGATTTGAGCGACGATGAATACGAGCTTGGTCTAACAACCTTTGAAACCTATTATACAATACCGAACATCGACTCGAGCAACGATAAATTCTACTTCGCCGTAAACTATGATATCAACAACAGCATCGACACCACTCATGAATACATTACGATTCCCCACGGCTCCTACGAACTAGACGCCATCGCCAAGTATCTGAAGCAGCGATTACTCGAACGGTATCCTCAAAATCTCGGTGGCACCGGCGATAAGAGTGACAATGATGTGTATCCTATAGTGTTGCGTCCCAACAACAACACCATGAAAAGCGAACTGTACTGTCGGTTCACCGTAGACTTTATAAAGCCCAATAACATTGAATCGCTACTGGGATTCTCGACGAATCGGGTATTAGAACCTGGACGGTGGCATGAATCGGACGATCCGATTAATATCATGAACGTGAACATTATTCGCGTAGAATGTAGCGTAACCGCTGGCGCGTACAGCAATGGGAGGCGTGTACATACGTGTTTGAGATTCCATTAGTTCTCTGCTCTGCCGCACGCTTGCTCACCGCAGCACCTACCGGGCTGCAGATTACGCCGCTGATCGACGATCGATGCGGCGATCGATTGTCGCTATCGCTTGCTCAGCCAATCACCGGGCGCCACGTGAAACGAGCGGCCCAATCACAATGCGTACTTTCTTGATCGATTCTCGAGGATTGTTCGAGAAGACGCTCAACCGTTTTCGGCGTGCCCTTTGTTCACTCTTGTTTCATACCGCTTGTCGCGATAACGTGTTTATTCATTGTTCATTTCGCAACGTGTGAAATTCTTTAACCAGTACTTTTCAGTGCTCTGCTCAGTTCTCGTACATTGTTTGTGCTCAGTTCACTTTTCTTTTCACGCGAGTGAGTTATTTCACCTTTGCTTGATCTTTTCATTTTTGTGCGCAACACGTGTGACCATCGTGTTCTCGTGGCCGCGTGTATCGTATAAAACAACCGTTGTGCTCACTTTTAGACGCAATTTATCGTTAATAAAGTGACTTGGTCAATTTTGACTTAATTGCTCGTGCACAGCGCGTTACTTTCTCACCGTCGTCCTAACCTCACCTCAATCCAGCGTGCTCACCCGCCTGACTTTCGAACATTTGGTCCTTCGAGCCGAATCGACGGTGAAAGTGAGTGCAGTGTAATTCGTGTGCAGCAAGTGCTCATCTCAACGATGGCTGACAAGGAGGCCAGCAAGGTCACCAAGGAGGAAAAGCCGTCCACTGCTTCCACGCTCAACGTCCCTACGGAACCGCAGGCAACCACCGCTGCTCAAAAGGAGGGAAGAACCAGAGCGACGTCTCCCTCGGTGCTTCCATCGCAGCTCGTTATCAAGGCGAAGACTCAGGTGGGTCGTTTCAAATCTTTAACTTCCTTGAAAAGCCAGCTGCCGTCTCATGCGCATTCCACCTCTCTCGAGGAGGTGCAGCTGCTCACTGCACAGGTCGAGGAAACTCATCAAGCTTTCTGTCGAGAACATGAACATTTTGAAACCGTGTGGCCGGCGAAGTTCCTCGACCACGAATATTTCGCCACCGATGTGGCGGTGCAGGAGCGGCAGCTGGTGTGGGACATGAAGCTCCACCTGAACCGCCTAAAGGGGGACGTGCAGGTAATAACAGACCTGCGAGCTGCTCAAGCGCAACCAACACCTGCACGAGCATCAAAGCTGCCAGAAATTGAACTGCCTAAATTCTCTGGCAGCTACGCTGAGTGGCCCACGTTCAGTGAGCTCTTCACCTCACTGATAATTCAGGACAAGCAGCTAATGGAGATCGACCGCCTCCATTACCTACGCTCAAGCCTGAGTGGCGAGCCAGCGAGGCGCGTCAACGCCTTCCCGCTCAGAGGATCATCGTTCCAGTCATGCTGGGACATGCTCACGAAGCGATTCGCCAATAAGCGCCTGCTCATCCAGGAGCAATTGGATAAGCTGCTCACGCTGCCTCCTATCACCACGCGCTGCTCAACCTCGTTAAAGGATTTGGCAGCAACAGCGAACCAAGTGAACGAGTCCTTGGTAGCACTCAACGCCCACCAGGAGATGCACAACTGCATCCTAGTGCACACTGTTGCGAAGTCATTGGACAAGGTGACGCGGGAGGCATGGGAAACTTCTTTGTCCAACACCTCAGAATACCCAAAGTATGAGCAGCTCTTGGCGTTCATCGAGGCCAAAAGCTCTGCATTGGAGCAGACAGAGGGCTCAAATAAGAAAGCAGCGACATCATCTACGCCAGCTCACCCTGCTCAACGGAAGGCGACCAGTCACGCTTCGACGAGCTCAACCAATGATGCGAAGCCTGCTCAACGGTCGAGGGCCACAGCGTATCCGTGCGACCACTGCAAGGGAGACCATTTTCTGGTCATGTGCCCGCAGTTCCGAGGTATGACTGTGGAGGCAAGACGCAAGGTCATTACCTCCAACAACTTGTGCCGGAACTGCTGCGGCCGGCATCAGACTGATGTGTGCAAGTCTGCAATGAGATGCAAGACGTGTGGCGCTCCGCACCATACGATGCTGCATCTACACCAGTCTGCTCAAGCCACTGCAAAACCGTCTGCGCAACCAAGAGCTGCTCAAGATTCAACGCAGTGAAGCTTCGGTGCAGTCGTCGCATCAACCAACTGCTCAACAGGTCTCCCTCAGCTCAGCTCAACCTGCTCACCAGAATTTGTGCATTCAGCAGCCAAGCTCACCTCAAGCGCTTCAACCACCCTGTTGGCAACCGCCAACGCTCAACTCATCGCACCGGTGACGTCTCTACCTGTTAGGATGCTCATCGATGCAGGCTCCGAAATCACCTTCATCAAGGAGGAGCTTATCACTCAGCTCAAGCTCCAACGCATCCATTCAACAATTTCCATCTTCGGCATTGGAGGTAACAAAGCTACTCAGACTCGAGGAGTCGTGCTACTTTCGCTTCGCTCCAATTACTGCCCAACAACTGTGCACATTCAAGCACACATACTCAGGGCACTGACGTCAAATTTGCCATCGGTGGAATCACCTCAGCAAGAGTGGCCACATATCAAAGGCCTTCAATTGGCCGATCCAGATTTCCTGACGTCACGACCCATCGACATTGTCATCGGCGCAGATACTTATGGGCAGATCATCAAGCCCAACATAAGGAAGGGCGATCCTTCAATGCCAATTGCTCAACTGTCAATATTTGGGTGGCTCGTTCTTGGACCAATCAACGTTGATTCCAATCAACTCAGATCCTTGCATCACTCTGCCACAGTGCAGCACAAGGACAACGCTCTTCAAGATCTACTAACCAAGTTTTGGATTCAAGAGGAACTCCCAATGGACACACCGACTCTACTCACCCCTGAAGAACAGGAATGTGAGGATCACTTTCGAGCGACACACACTCGTGATTCTACAGGACGTTACATCGTACGCATCCCTCTAAAATCTTCTCCAAATTTACTTGGTAATTCCTATCAGACTGCACATGCGTGCTTGAAGCGCACGCTCAACAAGCTCAACAAGAACAGCGAGTACTGCAATCTGTACCAAGGATTCATGAAGGAATACGTGGAGCTTCAACATATGGTAAGAGCACCATCCATATCACCTAACACATATTCTGTTTTCTATCTGCCACACCATGGAGTGATCAAGCTCGACAGCGAGACGACAAAGTTGAGGGTCGTCTTCAATGGATCAAGCCCGACGACATCTGGGCACTCAATCAATGACCTCATGCACACTGGCGCAAATCTTCTGCTCAACATTACGGATGTGCTATTATGGATCCGTCAGCACAAGTTCATTTTTGCCACGGATGTGACAAAGATGTATCGTCAAGTCAAGGTGCATGAAGAAGATCAAGACCTCCAGAGGGTGCTCTGGATAGATGAGAATTACAAAGAGGTGCCTTACAAGCTCACTACAGTCACTTATGGTACAAAGGCTGCTCCATTCCTGGCTGTGAGAGCTCTCCTGCAACTGGTGGAAGACGAGGGTCATCGCTTTCCACTCGCAGTGCCATGCATCACCCATGCCAGATACGTCGACGATATCTTTGGCGGCGCTGACACAAGTGAGAGACTCATTACAATTGCTCAACAACTAAGAGACCTGTGCAACGCGGGAGGTTTTCCACTTGCCAAATGGCATTCCACATACCCTCCGTTGCTGGAATTAATTTCAGAGACCACACGAGCCCATGGCTCAATCATTTCACTAGACGACTGCAATACCAAAATACTCGGACTGCATTGGAATGTTTTCAATGACAACTTTTCATTCTCTTCAAAAGCAAGCTCAACTTCAACGCTCTCCAAACGCCTCATCCTCTCAGAAGTAGCAAAAATATTTGATCCACTCGGATTTCTGTCACCAGTCATCATTCGAGCAAAGACACTTTTGCAAGAGTTGTGGCTGCACAAAATCAGCTGGGATGAACCACTGCCATCCCAAGTCACATCCAATTGGCTCATCATCAGAGAAGATCTTACAAGCCTGGCCAGGCTCTCAATTCCAAGGTGGTTTCACACCCTCAGCAATTCAACAGTGGAACTTCATGGATTCTCTGATGCTTCTCAGCTCGCCATGGCAGCGGTAATTTATCTTACCGTAACATCACCGTCCACTAATCACAAAGTGTCGACACTAGTGTGCTCCAAGACAAAGGTAGCACCCCTTAAGAAGCTCACAATCCCGAGGCTCGAGCTTACTGCAGCATTATTGCTTGCGAAGCTCATGAAGTATGTTCAAGCAACCCTGCAGCTCAACATTGCTACAACACATCTGTGGACGGATTCTCAAGTGACATTAATATGGATCAGAGCTCACGCTTCACGCTGGAAGGACTACGTAAGGAATCGTGTCTCCCAAATTCAGGAGCTCACCCAAGATGCACAATGGAGACATGTTCCAGGGAAGTCAAACCCAGCTGATTGCGCATCAAGAGGCTTAACAACTGCTCAGCTTGAACAGCATGAGCTGTGGTGGACGGGACCATCATGGCTCACTCAACCCAGTGACTCATGGCCACCCCAACCAAATTTGAAGGACGACTCGAGTGCACTAGAGGCTCGTCCAGGAATTTCAAATCTTCTCAACGTACAACAGATTCAATACCACTGGGACCTCATATATAAATACTCTTCTCTTACCAAACTGTATCGCATCACTTCAGTTTGTTTCAGAATCCTCACTAGAGTGAAGAAGTTGCCATTGTCTCTGCCAATCATCTCAATCCTGCCAGAGGACTTGGAAAGGGCCAAGAACTTTTGGATCAAGGCAACACAAGCGCTCTACTTCTCAACCGAGCTCAAAGTTCTCAGCTCAGGTTCTACGATGCCAAGCTCCCATGCCTTCAATCGACTCACAGCCTTCATTGACGAAAAAGGAATAATTCGAGTCGGAGGTCGACTCGACAATGCTCACATGGAGTATGAGAGCAAACATCCAGCAATTTTACCACGCCACTCACGTCTGTCTACTTTGATTATAGACCATGCACATCGCCAAACCATGCATGGAGGGACCCAGCTCACCCTCGCTCACATCAGATACAACTATTGGATCATCGGAGGGCGAGCGCCAGTCAAGACTCATGTGCTCAGGTGTGTTGTGTGTGCTCGACAAAGGGGGATCCGTGCCCATCAACTGATGGGCCAACTACCTCTTTCGAGAGTTGCACCCTCACGACCGTTCACCCACACTGGCATTGATTATGCGGGTCCCATCGTGCTCAAGACGTGGAAGGGGCGAGGCGCAAAAACTCAGAAGGGCTGGATCTGTGTTTTTGTCTGTCTTACGACCTCAGCTGTTCATTTGGACATTGTCACAGACTACTCAACAGAAGGGTTCATCGCTGCCTATAGGAGATTTACCTCAAGACGAGGAATCCCAACCACGCTCTACTCCGACTGTGGAACGAACTTCATCGGAGCAGACACCATTATCAAGAGGATGTTCATCCAGGGCTCACAGGATCATCAGCAACTCAGTCAGCTGTTTGTCAATGACAACACTGGCTGGTGCTTTAACCCACCTGCAGCTCCTCACATGGGAGGCAAATGGGAAGCCGTCGTGAAATCAATCAAACACCATCTTCGGCGAACCGTCAGTGAGACGCTGCTCACCTACGAAGAATTCTGCACGCTTCTCACCCAGATAGAAGCCATGCTCAATTCACGACCGCTCGAGCCTCTCAGTGATGACCCTGAAGACATCTCCACCCTCACACCTGCGCACTTTCTCATCGGGCAGCCTCTTACAACTCTACCGGAGCCATCTGTCGAGCATTCAAGCATCCCACCATCAGCCAGGTGGCGGCTCATTCAACAACGGACTCAACGTTTCTGGACTCAATGGTCATCACATTATCTCCAACGCCAACTTTCCATCTCAAAGTGGCACCACCCATCTAATGACATCAAGATCGGATCCTTAGTGCTCATCACGGATGAACGGTTTCCACCAAGCAAGTGGCCACTTGCTAGAGTCGTCACCCTTCACCCTGGAAAGGATGGGCTCACCAGAGTGGTAACACTCAGGACTGCCACGACAACATTAATCAGGCCAATTGCAAAATTGGCAGTTTTGCCTGTTTCAGAGTGATTCTACATCAACATCATCCAACAGCTGTTGATGGCGGGAGAATGTTTGAGATTCCATTAGTTCTCTGCTCTGCCGCACGCTTGCTCACCGCAGCACCTACCGGGCTGCAGATTACGCCGCTGATCGACGATCGATGCGGCGATCGATTGTCGCTATCGCTTGCTCAGCCAATCACCGGGCGCCACGTGAAACGAGCGGCCCAATCACAATGCGTACTTTCTTGATCGATTCTCGAGGATTGTTCGAGAAGACGCTCAACCGTTTTCGGCGTGCCCTTTGTTCACTCTTGTTTCATACCGCTTGTCGCGATAACGTGTTTATTCATTGTTCATTTCGCAACGTGTGAAATTCTTTAACCAGTACTTTTCAGTGCTCTGCTCAGTTCTCGTACATTGTTTGTGCTCAGTTCACTTTTCTTTTCACGCGAGTGAGTTATTTCACCTTTGCTTGATCTTTTCATTTTTGTGCGCAACACGTGTGACCATCGTGTTCTCGTGGCCGCGTGTATCGTATAAAACAACCGTTGTGCTCACTTTTAGACGCAATTTATCGTTAATAAAGTGACTTGGTCAATTTTGACTTAATTGCTCGTGCACAGCGCGTTACTTTCTCACCGTCGTCCTAACCTCACCTCAATCCAGCGTGCTCACCCGCCTGACTTTCGAACAATACGATACATGAATTTTCTCCAAGAGTCCCACCAGGATATAAGATATCGGAAACGCCTGCACAGATCATTTACCTTCCAATCACCGCACAGGTCATTTCGGATCTGACGATACGCGTTGTGGATCAAGACGGACGGTTGCTTGATTTTCGAGGTGAAGAGATTAGCATCAGATTGCACGTACGATAATACATGTGGTGCGAACGAAAGAGATGCTTGTATTGAACGACTCCAGAAACCCGTTTCTTCCAAGTGAAATTGTTTACAACAACAACAACAACAACTGCAACAGCTCTGATCACGCTGAAAAGAAGAGGCTCAGTGCTGCGAACATTGCATTTTTGAAATCATTAGGATTCATTGTGCACATTTAAGTTGAAAAAAATGGCTGACATTCTATGCATTGGAGGGAAGCCGACGTTTGATGATCGCATCGTCAAGCTCGAGACTCACACGTACAATAGGGTGTATTGAAAAAACTAAAAGTGGTTGTAGCGGTTGAGCCTAGTGCGGAAAAGTTGTCGGTTGACATTACTAAAACATGTGTAAAATTTGAACTTAATCAGTTAGTATCTTCTGTTCTGTCCAGAGTCTCAAATTTCGAAATTTTGCTGAAATAATTGAGAAATATCCAATTTATCGCCAGTAGTGTCACGCTAGTACCGCTGTGTATTTAGTTCGCATTGACATTGCTTTGGACGCAACATTACCGCCAGGTGGCGACCCGACCGAGCGCTTCTCGCAGGTGGGATACAGCAGTAGATGAATATAAGAAGCCCGGGCAACGGCGTGTTTTTTCTTAAGCGTCATTCCGCTCGCGGCAGCTGTAGTGATCGGACGTGCCTCAGTGATCAGTGCAAATGCTTAGTACACAGTGCTAGTATTTCGAGTTCGCGCTCATTTATTTTCTTTCCAGATTATTATTTACAAAAACTTACAGTTAAATAGCTCGATAATTTTATTCTGGAAATCCCCAAGGAGGGTCCAGACCCTGAAATCAATTGGGCTCTACCCAGGGTCCCATCGCCTAACTCAATTAATGATGGGCCTACCCTCGACGCCTTTAGCCAAAGGAAAATGGTAAGTAATTCCATTTTCACTGATTTTAAATCTTGTTCTTCTTGTGCTTCTGCGTCACCATTCTCGTCTAAAAGGCGGGCTCCAAATCCCTTGGACCACTCCATCGGCTCCATGTCATCCGAAAACTCGGATCCCACGTCAATTTCATCCAAAACCCACGAAACAGTTCCTTCGAGTAAGCACTCCGGGAAGAAAAAATACAAAAGAACACCAAAAAGCGATAGAAATGTAGCCAGGGATGATCCTGCAAAGACTCCTACAGTATCCCTAAATAAAAAATCATCAACTAATGTCTCATTACCACTTATACATTTCTCTGAGGATAAAAATCCTGCTTCCATGGATTCAGAATCCATACCTAACATATCAGTATCAAACCGATTCTCGGTCTTAGCTGCCTTCAAACCTGGCCTTGAAATTCCTTTGTCGAGTTCTTCAAGGGGAAAAATACCGCTCCGGAAGTAAATATGTCTCCCAACAATATTATGCCGCATGCCACACGGCCTTGCTCACCGGGGAGTATTCCTTCGGTCGTTCCCGCTCGTACGCTAAGACCCCCTCCTTTGTATACCTCAAGCTTTAAATACAATATTGCCAAATTGGAGTCCGAACTCGCCGCAGATTTTGGAAAAACGTTCCAAATCAAATACTTAGGAAACAAAATCAGGCTCCAATTTGATGAGGTCGAGTCCTTTAAAAAATTTAAAAACGCTTTGACTCAAGGCTACATTCCTTATTTTACTTTTACATTAAACTCCGAACGAGGACTAACTATGGCCCTAAAGGGACTTCCTGAAACCCCATCGGAGAAAATTTTACTAGAATTAAAGGCCAAAGGCCTAAACCCAACTTCTTCCACAGGGGACGGTACCCACAACTGTTTCTAAAACGAATGTTTTGTTTAGCACTAGAGTATATTGGGAAAAAATTTTCTCCAAAAGAAATTATACCCAATGCTTTTGCTGTCAAGCCTACGGCTACTCGGCGGCAAATTGCGGGCTGCCCCCAAAATGTGTTAAATGTGCTGGCTCGCATCGTTCATCTGACTGTCAAAAGTTAATAGAAACACCTTCTAAATGTGTAAATTGCGGTGGGCAGCACACGGCAAATTACGGTCAGTGCCCCGCTCTCCAGAGGTACCTTGAAAAAAGAAATAAGAACTTTAAATCAAACAACGGAGTAGTCTTAAACGCCCGTGATTTTCCAGTAATAAATCAAAACCCCATAACGGTCACAACTTCTTTGACGCGTCCTTCCCCACCTCTTCCCTCAGCTATCCGTCCGTACGCGGAAGTTGTAGCCGCAGGATCGCGGGATCCTAGCGGGGTTCCCCCCTTGCCGGAAAACCACTCTCTTGCGCAGGAGCCTCAGGACATACAGATGAGCGGTGTAAACACGGTACTTGATCTCTTTGGCGCCATCAAAGAGCTAAACGCTATGGTGGATCTTAATCACATGCTGACTCTAGTTAAAAACTTAATCAATAAGCTCCGGCCTTGCCGCACGGTAGCAGAAAAATTCCAAGTTCTTTGTTCTGTACTTACCTGTATTGATTAAGGTGATGCCCTTGCCGAAAATAATGCTCTGGAATGCTACCTCGCTTTATCCAAAGCGTAACGAACTGATTCGCGCGGTCGCCGGACTGCAACCGGGTATTATTCTGATAACCGAAACCTGGCTTACCCCCCAGGTTGTCTTTTCGCTGCCGGGCTATGCAGTGGGTTCGCGCTGATCGTCCGGTAAAAAATGGTGGCGTGGTTATTTTCATTCACTCCTCTATTCACTACGTAAATGTTACACTCAATATTCCTTTGCCTTACGAGACGTGCTTCATCAAGCTCTCAACCCCAAAAATTATTATTATTGGGGTCTGTTACGCGTCCCCTGGTGCCATTAAGGACACTCGGCTCTTTGATGCCATGGTCCGTCTGGGATCCCCCTTTCTTATTGGGGGGGGGGGGGGGGGACTGGAATGCCAAACATAAGTTGTGGAACAACTATGCAGAAAATACAGCTGGCAGAATTCTTTACGAGCATTCTATCAAACACCAATACCGCATTGTATACTCTGATGAATTTACTCACCAGCTTGGCCGTACTAGACCTTCACTAATTGATTTTTTTATAACTGACTTCCACGCTGATTTCAAATGTGAAATCTCTGACTATTTCGACACTGCCCATCGCCCAGTCATACTGTCGACAAATCAGACCAATGGGCCCCATAGCCTTGCTTCATGCGTTGACTGGACGCTGTACAGAAAAAACACTGCCCGACACGTTATCAGGACCGGTTTTTCCTCCACACATGAAATCGACTCCTGTATTAAAAATCTGACTCAATTTTTACAAGCTTGCCGAAAAAGGGCGTCAATCCCTGATAAAACTCACATTACAAAAAATGCGTACCTGTTTACGGACCATATTCTAAACTCTCTAATTCGTCACAGACGGTTCCTGAGGCGTCGCGGGCAAATTCTGGGCTTCAATGTTGTCAAAGCGGAATTACAAGATACTTCTGCAACTATTCGTAAAAGGATCTCTTTCCTACGAATACTTGATTGGGACTGGACCCTAAGGGCATTTAAGAAGCCGGATCCCACCTTCTGGGGAACATATAAAAAGATCACAACTACGCCAGCAACGAAATCCTTACCTCCGCTCCAAAACGGACATGATATCATAACGGATGACCTTGGTAAAGCAGAGCTTTTAGCCTCTTACTTTGAAGGGATACATATTGAAGCGGCTTCATTGCCCTCATCCAATGACGATATAGTCAATGAGTACCTCAGCTCTGTCTCTGCTCTGGTGGGTACGAATATAATGCAGTTGCCAGTCTCTCCTGCAATTATTGCTCAATATTTTAACAACATGGCTTCTAAAAAGGCACCAGGATGCGACGGCGTATCTGTCCCTATGCTGAAGCACGCATCCATTAAAATTTTCTGTCAGCTATATTACATTTACACTGCCTCGATTTCTCGGGCATATTTTCCAAACACCTGGAAAATTTCAAAAGTTGTACCCATTCTCAAGCACGGTAAAAAGAGTGAATTAGCATCTAGCTATCGGCCAATTAGCCTGCTATCAGTCATGGGTAAGCTATATGAAAGAATCATTTACACCCACCTATTAGACTTTCTCGTAGAAAATAAAGTCTTAACTGACCGTCAGTTCGGCTTCCGCGCGAATCACTCTACCATCCAGCAATCCCTGCGTATTTCACAGTATATTATCCATGAACTTAATGTCCGCAGGGCCGTGGGCATGATTCTACTCGACCTCTCCAAGGCCTTCGACTCGGTGTGGCACGGTGCTATACTCTTCAAACTCCACCATATAGGGCTCGCACCCAGTGTGATAGCAATTATTGCCTCTTACCTCACTGACAGACCATTATTTGTCTCTTGTGCAGGCACCAAATCTAGGTTACACCGAGTCGAGGCCGGAGTGCCACAAGGCTCAATCCTAGGTCCTATCCTTTTTAACATCTTTATCAATGATGTTCCCGCTTCCGTCGGCTGCGACGTCGTACTTTACGCAGACGACACAGCCCTTTACTCCTCCTCATGGAACTTCATGACCCTGCAAAACAGGCTCCAATTATATCTCGATACTGTCTTTGTATACTTCTCTGACTGGAAACTACAAATCAATCCCTCCAAAACAGAGGCCATTATCTTTTCAAGGAACCCAAAAATCCTCACTGAAAGATGTAATGGCAATATCCGAATCAATAACACCATTTTACCCTGGGCGCAGGAGGTCAAATATTTGGGTCTGATTCTCTATTATAAGATGCTTTGGGACGCGGCAATAAACGATCTGATTTCAAAAACCCTCAAGGTGGCTGGATGCCTTTACAGGCATATCAGCCATAGATCTCCTCTTAATCTGCGCATCAGATTACACATTTACAAAACCTGCATCCGGCCAGTGCTCACGTACGGAGCACAGGTATGGTGGAATACCTCAAAAACCAACAAAATCAAACTACAGCGCATCCAAAACAAGATTCTAAGAATCATTTTAAAAACTCCGTTTGGATATTCTACCAAGGATCTCCACAACGACTCCAAAGTCCCTTTAATAAATGATTTTATAAGTAAATTTATTTTCAACTATAGGGTCTCCGACCATGTTAACCCCCTTGTTCGTCTCACCGGGACATGTGACTTAAATAGAATTCCATATAGAGTCAAAATCCCTTTCCCTATGTCCTCCTAACTTCACTTCTCACCCCTCCTTCCTCCTACCTCTTCCCTTTTTTCTCCTCTCCAACCCTTTCCTTCTCCCCCCCCCCCTTTTTCTTAAACTCGACAGTACTGTTTGCAGATCTGCTATCTCCCCAAACGGTGGTATCTCACATTTTCCTGACCGGATCATTTGAACTACCGTCATGGACACTTACAATGAATGCTACGCATGATCACCTGCAATTCTCCTCTGCATGCGCTAGCGCCTCCAAAAACTTCTAGATGTCGCTGTCTATGCCATCTAAAGCAGCTCCATGATGATGCCTTACGCACACATAATATGTTTCTAATAAATCTTTTTCAGCATCTAAATCTCTAGGCTCGTGCGGTTTTTTGAAAGTTTTCCGCAACGTATTCCCTTAGTTACGGCTCTTACTCTCAGTCGGTAATACCAGCGCTAACATTGGTCGGTAACTAGGCTTCAGTCTAGAGGGACGGCCCATAGTGGGGAGCTATAAAGCGGGAAATATCTCGCCTCCCCCTACTGACTTAAAACAGGAAAAAAGAAGCGTGTTTTTTCTTAAGCGATTTTCTTAAGCGATTTTCCTAAGCGAGTACTTTAAGCCAGTAAGAAATGTCAAAACCCTCAAAGTTTTCCCTTCGACAAACTTTTGACTGTCCTTTTTTCGGACATCCCAAGGGACATTCCACGCCAAATCGGACACTTTTTGGAGTAACATTTCGGATGTGGCTCAAAATTGAATATGTTGTAGTCTTTAGGGATGTATAAACATATGTCGAAGGATTTTTGAAAATT
This sequence comes from Andrena flavipes, assembly GCA_963971345.1. Classification (NCBI taxonomy): domain Eukaryota; kingdom Metazoa; phylum Arthropoda; class Insecta; order Hymenoptera; family Andrenidae; genus Andrena; species Andrena flavipes. The sequence goes on from OZ020479.1 coordinate 28,624,732, forward strand.
TTGAAAAATGTAGATTTTACAGCTGTTTGAAGGTAAGTGCTAACTTTTTTTCAATAAATTATAGCTATGGAAGTAGTAAAAGGATGGAATTGAAATTTATGGTGCTTATAGAGAAGACATTGAAGTTTTAAGAAAAAATTATTTCAATTTAAAAAAAAAATAATTTGAACCATTTCTGTGCAATTATTATAAACAAATGCAGTTTTTTAACAACGGGCGCGATTTTAAAAATCTGGAAAAAAAATTAGAATATAGTTCTATCCTTCCCCTTCATGGTCCAATTGTCAAATATATGGACATTTTAATATTAGCCCTGTAAAAATTGCCGAAAGTCGACGCCGCGTGCGGGCGCACTGCCGCGGCAGACGCGTCGTCGCCGGTAGCCTCGACGACTCCAGCGGGCGAACCTGCGTTGCTATCTGCATCCAAGGTGACTATCAACCGACATTATTCTAAATGATCTCCGAATATTTGCAAGATTTAAAGCGATTAATAAATATTAGTAACTCACTCTTTGTCAATGGTACTTATCGATGAAAACATTTCAGTTGCCATTGTCCAATGGAAACCACGAGAAGGTGGTGAGTTTTCTTCCATCGAGATGGGATGGGATATCATGCGAAATTGGATTAAAGATTCTACCATATCAATGAGTGTATAACGGAATGAATAACCAGATCTATATTTAATTAATTCATAACTTTTACAATTTTTGTGTTTGTACTATAGTACAAACTCAATGATATGGTAGAATCTTTAATCCAATTTCGCATGATATCCCATCCCATCCCGATGGAAGAAAACTCACCACCTTCTCGTGGTTTCCATTGGACAATGGCAACTGAAATGTTTTCATCGATAAGTACCATTGACAAAGAGTGAGTTACTAATATTTATTAATCGCTTTAAATCTTGCAAATATTCGGAGATCATTTAGAATAATGTCGGTTGATAGTCACCTTGGTTACAAATAGCAACGCAGGTTCGCCCGCTGGAGTCGTCGAGGCTACCGGCGACGACGCGCCTGCCGCGGCAGTGCGCCCGCACGCGGCGTCGACTTTCGGCAATTTTTACAGGGCTAATATTAAAATGTCCATATTTTTGACAATTGGTCCATGAAGGGGAAGGATAGAACTATATTCTAATTTTTTTCCAGATTTTTAAAATCGCGCCCGATGTTAAAAAACTGCATTTGTTTATAATAATTGCATAGAAATGGTTCAAATTACTTTTTTTTTAAATTGAAATAATTTTTTCTTAAAACTTCAATGTCTTCTCTATAAGCACCATAAATTTCAATTCCATCCCTTTACTACTTCCATAGCTATAATTTATTGAAAAAAAGTTAGCACTTACCTTCAAACAGCTATAAAATCTACATTTTTCAAAATTTTCAAAAATCCTTCGACATATGTTTATACATCCCTAAAGACTACAACATATTCAATTTTGAGCCACATCCGAAATGTTACTCCAAAAAGTGTCCGATTTGGCGTGGAATGTCCCCCAAGGATTTTGGCAACAATCTTCCAAAACATGAGGATGTTCTCAGATGTTGTGCCTATCAGAGGCGATATCTTGGACAGAAGTCAGGAGGTAACAAGGAGCCTTCCTTTTCTGATATTGCAGCAAATGTTGCCGCACAGATTCTAGCGTTGTATGATAAAGCATCTATTCCAGCAGTAACTGAAAAACGTGTTACTGCCAAAATACACGCTTATCACAAAAAATACATTTCCATGAGAAGTGACAATCGAAAGTATAATGAAAGTGTGAACATACGGATCAAGATTGATACATTTAAAGAACACACATGCAAGCTTTTCGATGTTGCTTCTTGCAAATGTGCAGACTTTGCACATTGCTCTTGCCCTAAACTGCAAAAGGTACCATTAAAAGAACGAGATTTTCTCTCTGATCAAAGAGGTGTTAGACGGATGATTATTGGTTGTCCTGATCTTATTGAGACAGAAAAACTAAAAAAACGGGCTGAGCGAAGAGAGGCAGGAGCCCTCAAACGTTCATATCGCCATGAGACCACTACTTCAGGCGTTGCTTCTTCCTTTGTTCAATCTCTGAAGTCCACAGAAGTGACTGATTCTGATTCTGATGACAACTTTCGACCTAATACACTCTTAGTCTCTAGTTCTCAAATGCGAGCGAAGCTCACAAAAACAGCTCTTGCTGCAGATAGGTTTGGAGTTTCACACAGAGGCCATTATTGTCTAATAAAGGAACCGGATGCAAAGTATATTGGACACGTTACACCGAAATCTGGTGGTGCCAATGACATTGCGAATGCTATATTCGAGCACATCTACACAAAGGTTCCGAGCGGCCTTAGTGAACTACTGCTTGTAGGTTCAGATGGAACTGCCGTAAACACTGGGATCAATGGCGGAATAATTCGGAGGCTTGAATTGATGTGCGGTAAAGCTTTGCAATGGGTAATTTGCTTATTACACTTCAATGAACTTCCTTTCAGACACTTGTTTCAGAAAGTTGATGGTACTATAAGATAATATACGGGCAATAATATACCCTAAAATTCATCAGTCAGCTGTCAACTGCTACACTGTACAGACGTGTCTATAATTAGCTCTCCGGGTGTTATTAGGCCCCTTTACACGGTCGGTCTTGCGCGCGGTCCGGCCCGCGGGCCGGACCGCCGCGCGCCGCGCGGCACGGAAAAGTCCGTGAAGCCGGATCGTGGCGCTCCTTCGCGCGGGCCAGAAGATCGTACCCATCACTACTTAGAGACAGCGAGTTCGGGCTCCCATTTCTACGCCGACTCCACATGCTTCCCCGGCAATGCGATGGCAAATGAAATTGCAGTTAACAATTCACTGTTGTGACGGTCATAATTATTACTATCAACGGCAATAATTACCATGTCACTGCTTGTTTTACTATAAAAACTAATATTGATAGACAAATAAATACATATAGGTATGCAAGTGATGTTATATCTAAGATAAATGATGAAGAGATGTAATATGCAAGATGTCTTGAAGAAGGGGGTAGTCTTCTGATTTTCGTGATGCAGGTCAAATTTTTCACCCACGCTCTTGCGTGGCGCGCTACAAGAAAGCATCAGAGTCCTGGCCGCGCGCCAGAAAAGCGCCACGCTCCTGCCCGCGCGCAAACCTCGAATCCAGAAGAGTTTGCATAAGAGACAGAAAAGGTAGTTAGAAAAGCAGAAAACTATAGTTGAAACCCGGATCGTTGCGCGCCTCAGGATTTCCGACAGTGCAGACAAGTCTGAGGCGCGCGACGAGCCTGGCAGCCGATCTTGGCAGCCAAGGATAAATAAGCTGTGCCTCGATGGGTTTCGAGGACTGCGACCCTCGAGACCAGGGGGGCCGTACTATGTTGCCCCCTAAGACGTGGCGAATCTAAAATTTTACATTTCGCACCGGCTCTTGGCGAAAGTGACGTGGATCGTTTCCTTATGTTTTTCCGATGAAAATGGTCCAAAAACGACACAAATCGGATTGTAATTAAGGAATCTTCATAATAAATTGATTTCTATAACTTTGTTAAAAATAGTCCGATTTACATGAAATTTGGTATAATTTTCATTTGAAAAACGTAACGAATCCATCGGTATCACTTCCATATCGATACGATAAAGTATAAAGAATTATTTTATTTCTGAAACAGGTATGAATCCTTGGCCGACCGCAACGAATCGAGGTCGGCGACACACAGTCGAGGGTGGAATATTCATTACAGCGTATTAAGAAATTCTTTATTCTTCGTCGTATCAATATGAAAGTAACACTAGTGGATCCCAATCCAAGGTGGAAGCTATCGTGCCGAGGGATGAATGGTACCGGGGTACGGTGCCTCGAACGATGCCCTTGGGGTACCAGGCGACCCCCCCATTGTATTTAGCCTTACCCCCACATAGCAGGCTCTGTGGGGGTGGACCGCATACTTCCTGCACACTCGTGGGAATCGTATGGAAAGCGACCCAACTAAAGAAAAACCAGCGGGAGAAGGGCCCTCGAAAGAGGGAACATCTCCCGTACACACGGCGGAAGTCACCGTACAGGGACCGGCAGAGACTGACGCGGCGCTAGCCGCGGCGGTTGAAACCGGGCTCTCGGTGGCGGAAGCTACCACACGGAGGACGGGCGCGGGCGACGGTGACAAAGCCGAAGCAGCGCCCGACACTCCGACTAAGCGGAGGAAGGCGACCCGCAGCGGGGCGGCAAAGAGGAGGGCCCGAAAAGCCAAATTGGCTTCACTCGGGACCACCTTGGAGGCGACCCAAGCGGGAGCGCCGACCTCCGGAAAGGCAACGGAGGGGGAGGTGGGCCCGCATGACGGGCAAACAGACCCCTCCGCAAAGCAGGGTGGGAAGGGAGGAGAGACCACGGGCAAGGGCCTGAAAAGGGCCCGACAGACCGATGGCTCGACCCCCGAACACCCTGCAAAAAGAAAAGGGCTAATCTTCCCAGAGCCCTCCAACTTCAAGGAAGCGTTGGTGGGGGTAGGAAGGTGGCGATAGCGCCATCTGACTACCCCGAAACTACGCTAACACCGGAGCAGGGGGATCTGGTGATGAGGAAGCTCGGAGAAGCGATGGACGCCATTCCCAAGGAAATGGCGGCCCCCCGCTTCGAAGAGTGTAGGTTCGTGCAGGGCATCCTCTGGGTAACCTGCACGGACGCCGCAGCCAAGCAATGGCTAAAAGAAGCGGCAACAAACCTGAAGCCCTGGGAGGGCGCATCTCTCCAGGCAATGGAGAGAGAGTGCCTACCCAGGCTTCGAAAGATGGCGACCGTCATCCCCGGACCTCCGGAGAAGACGGAAGTCATCATACAACGGATCGGCCGGCAAAACCCGGGCCTCCGCACCCAACTATGGAGGGTGTGGGGCAGAAGGGAGGCGGAACGATCCGTGCACTTGATCCTGGGGGTGGACGCGGAGTCGCACGAGGCGCTAAGCAAGCGGGGCTTCGTCATCCACGTGGGGCTGGGCAGGGCGCTCCTTAGGGAGTTCCAGGCTCGGACCGGCGGGGGTGGCGGGGAACCGGGAGCGGCGCGGGGGGCGGCGGCAGCGGCACCCCAGGCCAGTGCAGGGATTGGGCCGGGGGGAGTGGGGGAGGCCTCGGGCGCGGGGGCGATACCCAGCACCGGAGCCGACCCGGCCCCTCAGGACCAAGCCCAGAGCGGAGCAGCGGGGGGAGGGAAGGAACCCTCGGTGGGGGCGACCGCGAGGGAGACCTCCGGCGCACCCACGGGGGGGGACCGACTCCCCTTGACGAAGGAGGTGAAGGTACCCACCCGCGGAAAAAGGGGGAGACCCCTGAAGGCCGTGGGGTGGGGTAGGGCTGGGCCCTCGGGGACCCGAGGAGGAGTCCAAAGGACTACCAACTCGGGGTCACTGAGGGACCAGTTCCTCAAAATCGCCGGGGTGGAGAGCAAGGCCGCCACGGTAAAGCGAAGGGGGAAATAGAAGTGGACCGTAACACAGGACACACTACTTCCCCCGGAGCACGTGCGAGAGCGAGCAATACTGCAGCCATCATGGCTGCAGGATGCATCAGCATCTCGCAGATAAATCTGCAGCACTGCAAAGCAGCGACGGATCTACTTGACCGCCGCACAGTGGTGCTGCAAACAGACATAGTACTCATACAAGAACCTTGGCTGATCAAGGGTCGAGTAGGAGGACTGAACGAGAGACAGGGCACGATAATACACGGGCCCGGTGACCCCGGACCAAGAGCGTGCGTCTACGCGAGTAAAAGACTGCACGCCTTGAGGCTGGGAGATTTCTGCACTAGGGACCTAACAGCTGTCCTAATAGAGCCAAAAATGGGCGGGAACACGGAAAAGGTCGTGGTCTGCTCAGCATACCTACCATACGACTCTGAGGAGTCCCCCCCAACGAGGGAACTCAGAGCACTGGTGGAGGCATGTAAAAATAGGGGGCTGCAACTGGTGGTGGGATGCGACGTCAATGCCCACCACATTGTATGGGGCAGCACCGATATCAACAAGAGAGGGACGAGCTTACTCGAATACCTCTCGACAACGGAACTGGAGATCCTCAATCGAGGTTCCAAGCCCACGTTCGTTACCTCCAGAAGGCAGGAGGTAATTGACATCACGCTGGGCTCCAGAAAGGTGGCTCAAGCAATAAAGGATTGGCATGTGGCGGAGGAGGTAACACTCTCCGACCACAGGCTAATCGAATTTAAACTGGCGGGAGACGCGGCACACGAACCCACGGGAGTCTACAGGAACCCCAGGGCCACCGACTGGCAACTCTACAAAGAGGAGCTAGAAGGAAGGCTCGGGGGGAACTTCGGACCCCCGAGAACGGGTGGGGGGATCGAGCAGGCGGTTGAGAAACTGCAGGCTGCGATCATCCAATCGTATGAGGCGTCATGCCCGGCCAAACAAAGGAAAAGCAGCAGACGGGTACCCTGGTGGAACCAGGAGCTGACCAGGCACAGGACCAGAACCCGGAAGCTGCTAAACAGAGCCATGAGGCTTGGCACGAGGGTCGAATGGGAAAACTACAAGGAAGCCCATAGATCATACAAAAAGCTCATCAGAGCATCAAAAAGAAAAAGCTGGAGGGGATTCTGCCATGAATCCGAGGCCCTACCACTAGTGGCTAGGCTTCGAAAGGTTTTTGCAACCGGACCTCCGGAAAAACTGAACGGACTCAGACTCCCGGACGGGAGGTACCTAGAGGACCGACAACAAATTCTAGAACACCTGATAGAGGTCCACTTCCCAGGCTCGGGATTCTGTCAGCAGGGGCAGCCAACAGTAGAGCTGGAACCTCAAAGCGACGGACCGAAGGACTGGGGGATGGCCTCCAGAGTGGTAAACCGAGACAGGATCAGATGGGCCATAAACTCATTTAAGAGATTTAAGAGTCCGGGAGTAGACGGGATCTTCCCCGCCCTTTTACAGGAAGGAGGGGAGGACCTGATAAAACGACTGGACCTTATCCTCAAATCCTGTCTTGCCTTGGGGTATATACCCAAAACATGGAGAACGGCCAGAGTCGTGTTCATACCCAAACCAGGGAAGAAGGACTACGATTCTGCCAAATCCTTCAGGCCTATCAGCATAACGTCCTTCCTTCTGAAGACGCTGGAAAGACTGGTGGATAAGCACATCAGGGAACATGCGTTGGTGGAAAGACCAGTTCAAAACTCCCAACACGCGTATCAGGCCGGCAGATCCGTGGAGACGGCGCTCCACCACCTGGTAGGGATGGTAGAAGGGGCCCTGGAGCGGAAACAGTCGGTCCTGAGCGTATTCCTAGACATCGGAGGAGCGTTCGATAACACATCCTTGGATGCCATAAGCAGGGCTCTAGACAACTTCAAGGTCGAAGAGTCGATCGGAAGGTGGATCCGCAATATGTTGCGGACTAGAGCCGTGACGGCCAGCTGGGAAGGGACCACGATAAGGGCTCGGGCCAACAGGGGCTGCCCGCAGGGGGGAGTTCTCTCCCCACTGCTGTGGACCCTGGTGGTAGACGAGTTACTGCGTGGGCTCGGAAAAGAAGGCGTAATAGTACAGGGCTATGCCGACGACATAGCGATCGCTGTCAGAGGCACGAACCCGACATGCATGGCCAGGAGAATGCAGAAGGCACTCACACTGGTTCAGGAATGGTGCCACAACCAAAACCTAAGGGTAAATCCGTCCAAGACGGAGATGGTACTGTTCACGAGGAAGCGGAACTTAAAGTTTAAGGCCCCCTCAATATTCGGAGCGGAGCTTCACACCTCCTCGGAGGTAAAATATCTGGGAGTGACCCTGGATAAGAAGCTCACGTGGAAAAGCCACATCACGAAGCAGACCCAGAAGGCGCTTGTCACCTACTGGGCCTGCAGAAGGATGTTCGGCAGCACATGGGGGTTAAAACCATGGGTGGTTAAATGGATCTATACGGCCATCCTGGAGCCCCAACTAATATACGCCTCAGTGGTATGGTGGACCTCCATGAGGAGGGACACCCACAGGAGGACATTGGGCAAGGTGTATCGCCTGGCACTGCTGGGGATAACGGGTGCGTTTCCCACCACGCCCACCCTGGCGATGGGGGCCTTGCTGGACCTGCCGCCGCCGCACTTGGCTGCGGAGGCCGGGGCTAGGAAGGCTGCCCTGAGGATACACTTTGCGGGAAGATGGAAAGGCACGGGGAATGGGCACGCGGCGATCCTGCAGCACGTAAGGGACTCGTACGAGGCTCTGGACTGCGGAGGAGACCAATGTGACCCAGCCTACCGCTTCCAACATAACTTCGTCGTTCGCTTTCCAAGCAGAAAGGATTGGGAAGAAAACGAGAAGGAGTTACTCTCTCCGGGGGGACTTATCTGGTACACAGATGGTTCCAAAACCAAAACCGGAACCGGAGCCGGGATATGTGGGCAGAGGCCCAGGGTGGAAAGATCCATCGCCCTGGGCCCACACGTATCGGTCTTTCAGGCGGAGGTGCAGGCTATCAGGACCTGTGCCAGATTGAATCTGGACAGGGGCTATGAGGGCAAGCACATCTATATCTGTAGCGACAGTCGGGCCGCACTGGGATCCCTCCGCAACACGGTGGTGAGATCTAGTCTGGTGCTAGACTGCGTGGACGCGCTGACGCAATTGGCTAACAGCAATCGCGTCAGTCTACTATGGGTTCCGGGGCATGCCGGAATCGAGGGAAACGAAGGGGCAAACGTCAGGGCTCGAGAAGGTGCGCGTAATCCGGATCGAGACCCGTCGTGCACCGTAGGTGTCTCCATGGGGACTGTGAAGGAGTGGACGAGTCGCTGGATCAGACAGCAACTCGAACAACTCTGGGAACGGACCCAACAGATGAGACACGCGAAGGCTCTGCTGAAGCGGCCTTCAAAGAGGATAGGGGCGGCGCTCAGCCGCCTGGATAGGTCGCAGCTGCGACTACTCGTGGGGATGGTCACAGGACACTGGCACACGAGAAAACACCTGGCGCGCCTAGGGATCGGTGAGGGACCTAGGTGCCCGCGGTGCGGGGAGGACGACGAAACGCCGCTCCACCTAATGACGCAGTGCGAGGGTATGGCGGCCCAAAGGCAGTTACTGCTGGGAGCTGCCTTCCACCGCACGTCGAACCTGGAGGACACAACCCTAAGCGGGCTTCTCGAGTTCGCACGAGAGGCCGGCCTAGTGGCAAGCCCTCCCAACTAGGACTGCCCGTACGGGCTCGGGCACAATGGTTCCATAGGACTGAGTGCCCGGAAAGCGCCCAGGAAAAAAAAAACACTAGTGGATTCCTGGCGTTCTCCCAATTAAAATTATCACAAATATCATGCAAATCGGACTACTTTTACACAAACAATACACATTATAAAAGGAGTAGGCATTTCCTGGTCCGAACGATGACCAGAACGAGCAAAGAACCTAATAAAAAGAGAATAAATATAAGCAAAGTAACCGTAATAAACGTACTAATGGACTAATTTTTGTACCTATTTAAATATTATACGAAAAGGAAAAAACGGCACTTGAAACCAGGCTCGTCGCGCGCCTCAGGATTTCCGCACTGTCAGCCAAGCCTCTGCTTAATTTTTTTTTAAATGCTGCCAAAATATGTACAAATATAGGCATAAAGTTTTCAATTAATATAATTTGTGGGTTTCTCTGAAAAAAATCCCAAATATCGCGCTCCTGTTCAGGCCGTCAAGGTAGAGTGACTCCTTAAGAAAGGGAAAAAGATTATTTGCGCAGCATTTGGTTTCCTTAAACGGTTCTTGACATCGACAACAGCAAGCCACTGCTAGTATATTTTCAGGAACACCTGATATCGCCAGAAACGCCAGTACGTTTGCGCACGCGGGGTCCCGCCTGCGCCGTCCTCCCTTCAAATTACAAACGGATCCCTTATCGCTCGAGTATAAACACGACATATTTGTTTGCATGGTTACAAACTTCGTCCATTAGCAATCCGAATAGAGTGATGAATACACAAAAGTACAACTTTCATACTAAACTACGTCTTTGCCATATTTATTTTTTCTGTCTCTTCAGCTGTTTCTAACTTTCACTTTTACTCCTTTATAAGTACCTACCTGTTCCTACCGTTTCTGCTTCCATGTACCTGGAGTCAAGGGTTCGCACAGGCCTGGTCAGCGTCAGGAACATTTGGCGACCAGGCCTTTGCTAACCGGGGGACAGCTTTCTTATCCCACGCTTTCTTTTCACCCTCTCTATGTTTTTTCCCAGTTTTTTCCTACTTCATCTTTCTTCTATCTTCTTTTATTCGCTATCTCTAACTCTGTCTAGTCTTTCCTTTTTAACCGGCGAAAATTCACGGAGCGGACACTTGGTCTCGAACCGGTTATCAGACAACACGTACCGCGCACGCATTTTTACTGTTTTTCCATATTTACTGTTGATTTATTACTGTTAATTGTTACTTTTAATTATTTCTGTTAATTGTTACTTTTAGTTGTTACCGTTAATTATTACCGTTACCTGGTAGTGTTAATTGTTTCTGTTAATTGTGACTGTTAATTGTTATTTTTAATTGTTATTGTTAACTGTTATTTATGGTTTATCTTCATTGAATTGTGGGTATTATCCTTACACCGAACCACTTCAAGTGCAAGAGTAAAGCAGTAAAGTGTGAAGAACGCGGTTTAAAAAAGTGTGTCAAAAGTTTTGTCATGTTTGCGGTGAACAATACTCGTGACCGGAACTTGGCTGTTGTTGTTGTTGCTGCTGCTGCTGTTCATTTAACAGTAGCAGACCGAAGAAGAAGCAGAAGAAGAAACCGCCAGGTTTGGGTGAAAAAATACCGCGGAAACTGCAATAATCAGCCCCTTCTTCGTGAACTGAGAGAGAATTATCCAGAGGATTATCGGAATTATTTGAGGATGGATTCTACAGCGTTTGATGATCTACTCGGTTTAGTTCAAAACCGAATCAAGAAAATGGACACCATTATGAGACAGAGCATCACCGCAGAGCAACGTCTTATCGCCACATTGAGATTTTTGGCAACTGGGCGTTGCTATGAAGATTTGAAATTTACGACAGGAATATCAGCTCCTTCATTATGCAAAATAATTCCTGAGACGTGCAAAGCGCTGTATCATGCCCTACGTACAGAGTTCTTAAAGGTAAAGGTTACAAATTAATAATACGTGTAGACTAACAATAATACTTTATTAATCAAATGGTCTATGTAGTATCGTTATTAACGGGGAAAAGCTAATATACGATCGCGAATTCATATGAAAAATTGTGTATTGTATTCATTTAAACTATTTTCAGACGCTCCGTTTGAATAGTTGCTGTGCGGTGCGCAGCAACTATTCAAACGGAGCGTCTGAAAATAGTTTAAATGAATACAATACACAATTTTTCATATGAATTCGCGATCGTATCTATACAACTCTAATAACTCCCACTATAATTCCCTTCAACATTTTACGAATGTTCATTGTTATTACTGTTATTATTAATGCTCAAGTTCGTCTGTTCCCGGATCGGCACAGCATAGAGCCTACATTCATTATCACACAAATCTGTGTGAGGCTTTAAAGTTTTCAACAATCCTCTTCTCAACACGGCTGTTATGATGGTGTCCGCATAAATAGCCTGCTCCGGGTCCATCCTTTCTAATTGCTTGGCAACTTTTATGCCTGAGGCTTCATACTCGGATATTTCAATTCTGCTGGTGGTTGGGTTTTTCAGCGCGACAGCGCAAGTTTTTAAAACCTCAATGACGCCGTCATCATTTCTTTTTTTCTTGGCGCACCGATTGATTTCGCCAGCTGGCCGTTTATTTCTGCTTCCACCCGGTTGCACTTCTTCGTCCTTCATACAAAAATAAACACAAATAATTTAATAAAATAAGAAATAACAAAGAAATTAAATTTTGTTTATTTTTGTATTGTATTTTGTTTTGTCATAGTTCCCAAATACCATGGACGAGTGGAAGAAAGTAGCGGAAGGGTTTCACAACAAATGGGATTTCATCAATTGCGGAGGTGCTATGGATGGCAAACATATTCGAATTGTTCCACCATCGGGTTCCGGAGCGTTTTATTACAACTATAAAAATTTTTACAGTATCGTACTAATGGCATTAGTGGCCTCAAATTATGAATTTATTTTTGTAGATGTTGGGAAAAACGGTAGAATATCGGATGGGGGGGTTATGGAGCATACAGAATTTTGTACACGATTAAATAACGGTCAATTGAATTTACCAACAAATAACGAAACCGTGAACAATTTAAACTTTGCGTTTTTAGGTGACGAAGCGTTTGGTTTAACGGACAATTTTTTAAAGCCGTATGCGCAGAGAGAACTCGACCACGATAAACGAATATTTAATTATAGATTATCACGAGCAAGGAACGTCGTAGAGAATGCATTTGGCATCTTATCATCGCGATTTCGAGTGCTGCATACTCCCATAAACATGAAAGTAGAAAATATATGCTATGTGGTGTTAGCCACATGCGTACTCCATAATTTTTTACGAAGACGGAGTACAGCATACATTGCTAACAACGGGAGTATGCAGATAGAGGGGTATTGTCTGAATGATGAGGTACAGATGCATAATTTGCAACCTGCTATTGCCAGGAATATCAATAATTCAGCCAAAGAAAATAGGGACAAGTATAAAGAATATTTTGTAGGAGAGGGAAGTATTCCGTGGCAGGAAGATATGTTGACTGCAGGTAGAGCGTAAGAGTTTTTGTATTAAGGGGTTATGCCTACCTGCAAGGTCTGAAAACGCAAGTATTTTCGGGATTTTTGGGGGGAAAAACTTGAAGAGTTTTTTAAGCAAACCTTTATGTATTAGAAAGTGTACATCTTATATTACTTGTAGTAATTATTCCAATGGAAAATATAAATAAATAAAAGAAATATCAGTGATCTCCCGACAGCGATTTTTTTTCCAGTAGTTTGCGGTGATCACTCTAACTTTGACCAGATTCATCTGAAATGAAAAATTCGACGGAATTTAGTTAGTATATTAAATTATCTTGTCCTTAATCGTGGCTTTTTCATTTCCGTTGCGTAGTTTTTGTTTTACAGATGAAAAATGAGCGATTTTTGCGGCGAAAATCGGGATTTTAATTTGAACAGCCGCCATTCCGTAGCAAATTAATTTTTCGGGATAATGAACGATTAAGGACAAGATATATTTAATATACTAACTAAATTGCGTCGAATTTTTCATTTCAGATGAATCTGGTCAAAGTTAGAGTGATCACCGCAAACTACTGGAAAAAAAATCGCTGCCGGGAGATCACTGATATTTCTTTTATTTATTTATATTTTCCATTGGAACAATTACTACAAGTAATATAAGATGTACACTTTCTAATACATAAAGGTTTGTTTAAAAAACTCTTCAAGTTTTTCCCCCCAAAAATCCCGAAAATACTAGCGTTTTCAGACCTTGCAGGTAGGCATAACCCCTTAAGGGGTCATATGCCTCCCTGTGAGGTCTGAAAACATAATTATTGTGGGTTTTTTTTTAAAAACTTGAAGACTTTTTTAAATAAACGGTTGTGTATTGGAAAGTATATATTTTAAAGTTCTTGCAGTTTTTTTCAATGCAATATATAAATAAATAAAGGAATTATAGGCGATGTGCCGTGACCGTGACTGTAGCTTTGACCTGGTTCATCAGAAATAAAAAATTGAACCAAATTTAGTTAGTATATTAAATTATCCAGTGCTTAATCGTTCATTATCCCGAAAAATTAATTTATAGCTATAGTCACGGTCACCATAAAGTGCTTAAATAAAAAAACGTTGCCGGCAGATCACCTACAATTCCTTTATTTATTTATATATTGCATTGCAAAAAAAAACTACAAGAACTTTAAAATATATACTTTCGAATACACAACCGTTTATTTAAAAACTCTTCAAGTTTTTTAAATAAAAAACCCAAAATAATTGTGTTTTCAGACCTCACAGGTAGGCATGACCCCTTGATAGAGTGTGCCATACAGGGTATTATGTGTACCGTGTGTCTAACAAGCAGACGTTTTTAGGTTCTACGTCTCCGATTCCTTCGGTTTTTGGATGTGTTTTTCTTATATCGGTCTGTTTGCATATATAGAGGGTGAAACCACCACGCATAGTTCACTAGAAGAGATACAAAAGATGCTATTGTTAGTTTAAAGCATATTATAACATTGTGTTGAATAAAACTTGATATACATTCCATTTGCGTTATAAGTTGCCGTATGCATGATGTTACTTTTGTACCTCTTCTTATGAAAATTGAAGGGTTCTTTCACCCCATGAGTATTTAAACGCATCAATACAAGAAAAACACGTATTCCTTATTTTTGCTCCTCTAAAACATATCCAAAAACGAATGTAATCGGAGGCGGATATCCAAAAACCTCTCTTTCAGAGAGAGAGATAGAGAGAGAGCGTGATAGGATAATTGTCGAAAGGAGCAAGAGCAGGTGACAGAGTGGGAGAGGAATAATTGTATGGACGGGAATAAGAAGAGGATGAGAGCGCGTAATGAAGTCGAGCAAGCATCGTGCAATTGTACAGTTGTGCTGTTTCAATTAACTGTAATTTAATTAGGGTAAACCAACCAGTGAATGACCGAATTGTTGAATGAGAAGCCCAGTAAATGACCGCAAACTTTTATTAAGAATCGTACTTATTAATGTTTGTTTAATACGCATAACTAAAAATATGGTATATTAAACGTGCAACTACACTCCATTTATAAACATATAGTAATTTTTAAATTTATAATTGACATTTCTTTGCCTAATGGTCATTCACTGGTATGCAGTCAATTACTGGTTGGTTTACCCTACATAACAATTAAATTACGCCGGAATTGAATTTCATAATTCAAACTTTTCAATTAATTGAAGTGCTAATTACTGTAATCATCTGAGGAATTGCGATAAATGTTTATATTTATTTTTCATGTCTATATTATGACTATAGGTACCTACTCGTGTAAAAAACTTCGGTTACCGATCCTTTCATTTAGTTACCTTTGTCTCATTTGTTGTACAAGCGAATTTAATGTGTTAAATAGTATTAATATACTTATATGCTAATAATAATCGATTTGTGTACACTTTGTGTACAACAGAGGTGCACAGACTTAGTAAGACCAAGGGCCACATAGATTCACTGCGACTTATGGGAGGGCCGCCAAAAAACATGAACGTTACCTATCATATATTATTTGTTTTATTTATATGTATCATATATTATGACTTGTTGAAATTAAAATAACACATGGTGAGCGGGCCGCCAGCAAATCACCGGAGGGCCGCGGTCTGTGCATCCCTGCTGTACAGAGCGTTCAAAAAGTAATGGTCACTGGTTTGGGGGGTGAATGCGCACCTCTGGACCAGTGGAGATTTGTTAAAAAAAACTGGCTACAAAATTGTTTATAACATTGAAAATGATGTTTCAATGATTCGATTGCACAGAATTGCACGTATAGGCATGGACCTACCACTACTCTGCCGCTTTGGTAGCATCTACCCAAATGGTGGGGTCTGGCCCAGTGCGCACCCCTAAACGTAAACAAACGCAATCCGACGTTTAAAGGGACAGAAGGTAGTGCAAAGTGCACTGACCTAGTTTGGGCCACTGTGCCAGACCCCACCATTCGGGTACATACTACCAAAACGGCAGAGTATTGGGTTGGCCCATGCCTATACGTACAACTCTATACAATCGAATCGTTGAAACATCATTTTCAATGTTATAAAGATTTGTGTAGCCAATTTTTTTTTAACAAATCTCCAATCATTACTTTTTGAACTCCTTGTACATTAAGTCGATCTGCGTATGCGTTAATATTATTGTTTGAATACGATTTAATTGAATTATTTTGTAATCATAATTCATGAAGTAATTCAATTGTAATTCTGTAAATCTATGTGCAATTGTAATACCTACATACTTAGTCACCCTAATAAACTATAATTTCATAAAAAGACAACCATATGTTTCCTTTTTATTGTCAGTGTCCATTGTAAAACTATATTCCGTTTCTTGTTTACCTTCAGTACTAATTGAAATGATATTTCCACGTAGTTGGAGCCACAGAGGCTCCCTAAGAATAAAAGTTTGCAGTGACAGCATTTTAAAAAAATGTTTGATTTCTGCTAGACATTTAGCTCGTTTTCGTTGTGTAGAATTAATTTTTTGCAAGATAGAAACTCGTCCGTGGTTCCAGCCATAGCGACAACCATAATAAAGAAAATAAGTCTTAATTTTGTCATTTTAAATGACTATAACAGTCCTCACACCCACGACCATCAGTAAAGATTTTTTTTGAAGAAGCTTGCGGCACCGACTATATGTATCTATGTATATATGCGATAAGAAAGCTCAACAAATTCTGAGTATTACTTCAAACAGACATTAATATGCAGGGCAAAAAAAGCGTACCTACAACCACCAATGAATACTGATTTTACACAGGAAAGTCGTCGCTTATTTTTTTTTTTTGAGGAGTGTAGTAATAAAATAAATGAGGTCATAAATAAACTTACTTGATTGTGAGGCTGCGTATCAGTGCCGCCCATGTCAAGTACGTCTGCATCTTGGATCTCAATTTGTTCGGGTTCGTCCCTCATCGCGTCCGCCGAGTCCAGGAGAGGTATCTCCTCTTCGATATTTGATATGCTGGCACTTGGGATGTCTTGATCCTTCGTAAATAGCAATAAATCGTAGTACCACAGTGTTGGCACATATACGTCATCAGCCCCCTTTCCAGACCGTGTGGATGCGACTACTTTCCGAAATTCTTTTCGAAATGTCCCACGCAGAGATTGAATTTTTTTGCTTACGAACTCTCTGTCCGCATTAGGAAATATTACTGTTTTGCAGTACTTTATTAATTTGTCGTAGCAATCATTTCTTAAATTCCGATTTTGATAATCCTTACTCCTCACTTTCCATAGAGAAGGCATTGTTTTATATAACATAATTAGCCCTGTTACTGCCTTGTTATTCCACTTTGTGTCGTCCATCCTAATTTTATCACTAATCGCCAAGCAAATCACTGACGTGACAGAACTATACAAACGTATCGACACTTTGACTTTTCGTTTGATTCTGCCTTTTCTCCGTGCATTCACTTAAAACGTAAGCATTGGTTCCTCCCTCCATAGGTCAAATTCCTAGCGGGGGTGGTTATGGCAAAATGTAATTGGTTAAGACGTGACAAAAGGGGCGTATTTGAGCCCAGGAGGAAATGCAAAACGCTTTCGTCCTTCTGCCCAAAACGGCGGTCGTGTTATAAAAATCAAGGGTTGTATATTTACAACCCGTATTCGTCTTTAGTTTACGTTTCGTTGCCAGATGTGCAAGCTTCGCGAGGTATTTCCTTATTTGACCATTGTCCTGGGATTATCAACGTTTAGTCCAGCAATAAAGACGTCGTGGGCTGAAGCCCATCAGTAACGGCATTGCGGAGAGTCCCAGGAGTAGGGCAATTAGAATTGTCACCGGTGGTACCCGCCGTTGGAGCAATATACTCATTTAACTCAGAGTGAAAAGAAGTCGAAATCCCTGAAAAACGGTACGAGGTCTATTGCCCCTTTTCGACATCTGGCAGACAAGGGGGCACGGCGCAAGCGGGACACCGCGCAGTCAGCGGACCTCTTTTCTTCCTGTGTAGTCCGATTTGCATGATATTTGTGATAATTTTAATTGGGAGAACGCCAGGAATCCACTAGTGTTACTTTCATATTGATACGACGAAGAATAAAGAATTTCTTAATACGCTGTAATGAATATTTCACCCTCGACTGTGTGTCGCCGACCTCGATTCGCTGCGGTCGGCCAAGGATTCATACCTGTTTCAGAAATAAAATAATTCTTTATACTTTATCGTATCGATATGGAAGTGATACCGATGGATTCTTTACGTTTTTCAAATGAAAATTATACCAAATTTCATGTAAATCGGACTATTTTTAACGAAGTTATGGAAATCAATTTATTATGAAGATTCCTTAATTACAATCCGATTTGTGTCGTTTTTGGACCATTTTCATCGGAAAAACATAAGGAAACGATCCACGTCACTTTCGCCAAGAGCCGGTGCGAAATGTAAAATTTTAGATTCGCCACGTCTTAGGGGGCAACATGGTACGGCCTCCCTGGTCTCGAGGGTCGCAGTCCTCGAAACCCATCGAGGCACGGCTTATCGACGGCGTTGTTTCTGGAGTCTTGGCTGCCAGGATCGGCTGCCAGGCTCGTCGCGCGCCTCAGACTCGTCCGCACTGTCGGAAATCCTGAGGCGCGCAACGAGCCTGGTTTCAAGTATCGTTTTCTCCTTTTCCAACTACCTTTTCTGTCTCTTATGCAAACTCTTCTGGATTCGAGGTTTGCGCGCGGGCAGGAGCGTGGTGCTTTCTGGCGCGCGGGCAGGACTGTGATGACTTTCTTGCTGCGCGCCACGCAAGAGCGTGGGTGAAAAATTTGACCTGCATCACGAGCAATCAGAAGACTACCCCCCTTCTTCAAAACATCTTGCATATTACATCTCTTCATCATTTATCTTAGATATAACATCACTTGCATACCTATATGTATTTATTGTCTATCAATATTAGTTTTTATATTAAAACAAACAGTGACATGGTAATTATTGCCGTTGATAGTAATAATTATGATCGTCACAACAGTGAATGTGTTAACTGCAATTTCATTTGCCATCGCATTGCCGGGGAAACATTTGGACATTTTTTAAAGTACCCTTGTAAAATTTTACAGTCGTTATAACTGAGTCATAAACCATTTAGAGAATTTATAGCACCTTCAGGTCAACCAAATGTAGCTTCCTAAAAACAGATGTTTCAGTGTACCCTACAGTAACAGCATTTATGATATCCTCTATAAGCCAGGTATACCAAGGAATTTGTATACTTTTCGCGAACGTATATCGCGATCGTGTCTTGCCGATCGTTTCGCAGATCGATGGTATACATCGAACAAGTAGTACACAATACACCACTGCGATGGATCATGTAAAAAGCATGTCGAGTCGACGTAGAAATGGGAGCCCGAACTCGCTGTCTCTAAGTAGTGACGGGTACGACCTTCTGGCCCGCGCGAAGGACCGCCACGATCCGGCTTCACGAACTTTTCCGGGCCGCGCGGCGCGCGGCGGTCCGGCCCGCGGGCCGGCGCGCCACAGGCCGCGCGGCCCGCAAAAGTTCGTGAAGCCGGATCGTGGCGGTCCTTCGCGCGGGCCAGAAGGTCGTACCCGTCACTACTTAGAGACAGCGAGTTCGGGCTCCCATTTCTACGTCGACTCCATATGCTTTTTACACGATCCACCGCAGTGGTGTACTACTTGTTCTATGTGTATCATCGATCTGCGAAACGATCGGCAAGACACGATCGCGATATACGTTCGCGAAAAGTATCTGAAATTCCTCGATATACCAGGCTTATAGAGGATATCATAAATGCTGTTACTGTAGGGTACACTGAAACATTTGTTTTTAGGAAGCTACGTTTGGTTGACCTGAAGGTGCTATAAATTGTGGAAATGATTTATGGCTCAGTTATAACGACTGTAAAATTTTACAAGGGTACTTTAAAAAATGTCCAAATGTTTCCCCGGCAATGCGATGGCAAATGAAATTGCAGTTAACACATTCACTGTTGTGACGATCATAATTATTACTATCAACGGCAATAATTACCATGTCACTGCTTGTTTTAATATAAAAACTAATATTGATAGACAATAAATACATATAGGTATGCAAGTGATGTTATATCTAAGATAAATGATGAAGAGATGTAATATGCAAAATGTCTTGAAGAAGGGGGGTAGTCTTCTGATTGCTCGTGATGCAGGTCAAATTTTTCATCCACGCTCTTGCGTGGCGCGCAGCAAGAAAGCATCACAGTCCTGCCCGCGCGCCAGAAAGCGTCACGCTCCTGCCCGCGCGCAAACCTCGAATCCAGAAGAGTTTGCATAAGAGACAGAAAAGGTAGTTAGAAAAGGAGAAAACGATAGTTGAAACCAGGATCGTTGCGCGCCTCAGGATTTCCGACAGTGCGGACAAGTCTGAGGCGCGCGACGAGCCTGGCAGCCGATCTTCTGGCAGCCAAGGATAAATAAGCCGTGCCTCGATGGGTTTCGAGGACTTGGACCCTCGAGACCAGGGGGGCCGTACTATGTTGCCCCCTAAGACGTGGCGAATCGAAAATTTTACATTTCGCACCGGATCTTGGCGAAAGTGACGTGGATCGTTTCCTTATGTTTTCCCGATGAAAATGGTCCAAAAACGACACAAATCGGATTGTAATTAAGGAATCTTCATAATAAATTGATTTCCATAACTTCGTTAAAAATAGTCCGATTTACATGAAATTTGGTATAATTTTCATTTGAAAAACGTAACGAATCCATCGGTATCACTTCCATATCGATACGATAAAGTATAAAGATTTATTTTATTTCTGAAACAGGTATGAATCCTTGGCCGACCGCAACGAATCGAGGTCGACGACACACAGTCGAGGGTGAAATATTCATTACAGCGTATTAAGAAATTCTTTATTCTTCGTCGTATCGATATGAAAGTAACACTAGTGGATTCCTGGCGTTCTCACAATTAAAATGATCACAAATATCCTGCAAATCGGACTACTTTGACACAAACAATACAAATTATAAAAGGAGTAGGCTGATATCGCCAGAAACGGCAGTACGTTTGCGCACGCGGGGTCCCGCCTGCGCCGTCCTCTCTTCAAATTACAAACGGATCCCTTATCGCTCGGGTATAAACACGACATATTTGTTTGCATGGTTAAAAAGGAAAGACTAGACAGAGTTAGAGATAGCGAATAAAAGAAGATAGAAGAAAGATGAAGTAGGAAAAAACAGGGAAGAAACATAGAGAGGGTGAAAAGAAAGCGTGGGGTAAGGAAGCTGTCCCCCGGTTAGCAAAGGCCTGGTCGCCAAATGTTCCTGACGCTGACCAGGCCTGTGCGAACTCTTGACTCCAGGCACATGGAAGCAGAAACGGTATGAACAGGTAGGTACTGATAAAGGAGTAAAAGTGAAAGTTAGAAACAGCTGAAGAGACATAAAAAAATAAATATGGCAAAGACGTAGTTTAGTATGAAAGTTGTACTTTTGTGTATCCATCACTCTATTCGGATAGCTAATGGACGAAGTTTATAACCATGCAAACAAATATGTCGTGTTTATACCCGAGCGATAAGGGATCCGTTTGTAATTTGAAGAGAGGACGGCGCAGGCGGGACCCCGCGTGCGCAAACGTACTGCCGTTTCTGGCGATATCAGCCTACTCCTTTTATAATTTGTATTGTTTGTGTCAAAGTAGTCCGATTTGCAGGATATTTGTGATCATTTTAATTGTGAGAACGCCAGGAATCCACTAGTGTTACTTTCATATCGATACGACGAAGAATAAAGAATTTCTTAATACGCTGTAATGAATATTTCACCCTCGACTGTGTGTCGTCGACCTCGATTCGTTGCGGTCGGCCAAGGATTCATACCTGTTTCAGAAATAAAATAATTCTTTATACTTTATCGTATCGATATGGAAGTGATACCGATGGATTCGTTACGTTTTTCAAATGAAAATTATACCAAATTTCATGTAAATCGGACTATTTTTAACGAAGTTATGGAAATCAATTTATTATGAAGATTCCTTAATTACAATCCGATTTGTGTCGTTTTTGGACCATTTTCATCGGGAAAACATAAGGAAACGATCCACGTCACTTTCGCCAAGATCCGGTGCGAAATGTAAAATTTTCGATTCGCCACGTCTTAGGGGGCAACATAGTACGGCCCCCCTGGTCTCGAGGGTCCAAGTCCTCGAAACCCATCGAGGCACGGCTTATTTATCCTTGGCTGCCAGAAGATCGGCTGCCAGGCTCGTCGCGCGCCTCAGACTTGTCCGCACTGTCGGAAATCCTGAGGCGCGCAACGATCCTGGTTTCAACTATCGTTTTCTCCTTTTCTAACTACCTTTTCTGTCTCTTATGCAAACTCTTCTGGATTCGAGGTTTGCGCGCGGGCAGGAGCGTGACGCTTTCTGGCGCGCGGGCAGGACTGTGATGCTTTCTTGCTGCGCGCCACGCAAGAGCGTGGATGAAAAATTTGACCTGCATCACGAGCAATCAGAAGACTACCCCCCTTCTTCAAGACATTTTGCATATTACATCTCTTCATCATTTATCTTAGATATAACATCACTTGCATACCTATATGTATTTATTGTCTATCAATATTAGTTTTTATATTAAAACAAGCAGTGACATGGTAATTATTGCCGTTGATAGTAATAATTATGATCGTCACAACAGTGAATGTGTTAACTGCAATTTCATTTGCCATCGCATTGCCGGGGAAACATTTGGACATTTTTTAAAGTACCCTTGTAAAATTTTACAGTCGTTATAACTGAGCCATAAATCATTTCCACAATTTATAGCACCTTCAGGTCAACCAAACGTAGCTTCCTAAAAACAAATGTTTCAGTGTACCCTACAGTAACAGCATTTATGATATCCTCTATAAGCCTGGTATATCGAGGAATTTCAGATACTTTTCGCGAACGTATATCGCGATCGTGTCTTGCCGATCGTTTCGCAGATCGATGATACACATAGAACAAGTAGTACACCACTGCGGTGGATCGTGTAAAAAGCATGTGGAGTCGACGTAGAAATGGGAGCCCGAACTCGCTGTCTCTAAGTAGTGACGGGTACGACCTTCTGGCCCGCGCGAAGGACCGCCACGATCCGGCTTCACGTACTTTTCCGGGCCGCGCGGCGCGCGGCGGTCCGGCCCGCGGGCCGGACCGCGCGCAAGACCGACCGTGTAAAGGGGCCTAATGTTTCTTCTGAGGCACCGGCTTTTGAGTGCGTCGGCTCCAACTGTCATACTTCGCTGAAAAGTTTAAATTCTTTATTCGGTTGCTCATTGTCCTCTGCTCATTGTATTGTTATCAACTGTCATGTCGCTGTCGCCTAGGAAAATGTGTAAGGGTTGCAGGGCACCAGTCATGAATCTTCTGTCCTGCCCCAACTGTGAGGTGGTTTCCCACCCAGGCTGTCTTGGCCGTACCGGTCATCCGTGGAAAACTGGTATGCTTCTGGATTGCGGGGATAACTCAACAGTGGCGGCTCCAGCGCCCTTGGCCGTAGCCTCCGGCGCCTCCAACGCTGCCTTGATCAACCTGATGGAGGACCTATTAAGTCGGCAGCTGGCTAAGTTCGGTGAACAGCTCAAAAGAGAGCAGAGGGAGAAGCTCAGGAACTGTAAAGAGGATTTTCTGCGTGATTTTAAATCTGAGTTCAATAAGCTCAGTACATCCATTGGAACTCTTTCGGGACGAGTGGACGCCATCGAGGCCGGAGTCAACGAGCTTGGTGCGGGCGCTGCTTTGGATAGCTCTGAAGTAATTGAGGCGGCTGTGGCGGAATCCCAGGATAAGAAGAGCAGGGAAAACAACCTGATCACTTTTAATGTGGAGGAGGCCAGCTCATCGGGGGGAACGGAGTCCAACGCACCAACTGACAATGCAGACCGCGTCAAGGTTACGGAGATTTTGAACATGGTAGCTCCCAACAGTTACGTCAACATCGGGGTCAGGAGAATCGACAAGAGGAGTGTTGACAAGGTCCGTCCGATTATTATCCGCTTGGCCGCCATCTTGACAATCTCGTGCGAAGTGGCCAAATTTACCACATTTGAAACAACCTCTCTCTTTTTTATTTTTATCCGCAACAAATGTATTCGATCTTCTTCCAGTCTGGTCGTCTTTTTGATTTTTCATTTCAGCCATTTGTATTTTGTTTTTCCCGTATGCCACACTTTGATCTTCTTCCTTCAACGCGTCTATTAAATCGCCTACATAGCTGTATGATTCTGGCAACGTGTTGAGCATGTAATTTAATTTCTCCTTTTCCTTCACTGTAGCACCTGCGTTTTTCAGTTCATTTACTGCCTTTTCAAATTCAATAAAAAATGTCGCTGAGTCACTATAGTTGCTAAGTTTCATTTTTTCCAATTTATTCCTGCACACAATTTGCAGTGCCATTGACTCTTTTAAGTACATCTCATCGAACTTCCTGATTATATCATATGCCGTTTCTTCTTCACTCACGAATTCTAATTGTTTATTCGTTATAGCACTATATAGTGTGTCTATAGCACTATATGGAGTGTCAAGATCACGACGAGTCAAGGTGCGTGCGGTTTATTTTGCTCCCGCTGCTAATCGTGATTTACTGAAATGTTTCTGTCTTTTAACTAATTGTGCTGTTCCAAAGTTTACGTCGTGCGCTCATAAGGTGTTAGCCGGCGGGTCTGGTTTCTGAAACTATCCTAAAGTGCTAATTTTATGTGATTTCATTCCTTCTAGCTTCGTCTTGATCCAATTTACCGAGCCGTTACGTTTATTGTTTCGGAGTTTTTGCCTCTGTTTTTGCACCGTTACTCGTGTCTCTGTGTCGTCATTGTCTCCAACGGCACTATCTACAGAGACGAAGGACATCTATTGGTATTCGCTGTATTCTTCTACTGACCTCACCGACTGTGTCAGCTGTGTACGATATAGGATGAATCGTTGCAAGAAATGGTCTAAATTTTTGCCTAAATCTGGTGTGTGCGCAGCCTGCGGCATGAACAATTTAGTAACTGGTTCCAGCCCACCGAGTGCTTCCTCGACTGGCTCCTCATCTCGTAGTGTCACTGTGCCTAGTTTTCGGATTGCTAGCTCCAACTCGCCGTCTTGTATAGACGTACTTGCCGATATCAATGCAAAACTCGACGGGCTTTCACAGGTGAATAATAAACTGGATTAATGCCTCGTTGAATTTGCCCAGATGAAAGTCATTGTGGGGGATCTTAAAAACCGTGTCGATACCATCACGGCATCGTATCAGTCCCTTGTTACGCGAAGTGAACAGTAGGAGCAGAGAATATCGAGCCTTGATAACAAGATCTCGACCTTCCCCGAAGATATGCATCCTCCGTCGCAGGACATATCACGGCGCCTTGATAGTCTTGCTTCTGCCTTTAGAGACTTTGAACTTATAATCACGGGTATCCCTGAGGTGCCGAATGAAAACCTGCAACATACCATCTCTTGTGTCGCCGCTGCAATCGCTGTTCCATTCTCAGCAGCTGAGTTCGCTCACTTTACCAGAATTAAGGCTAAACCCAATATGGCTCGGCCGATCACGATAAGGTTCCTATCTACGTTTACAACGGACGCATGGCTGGTGGGCAAGAAGAATCGGAAGGACCTCTGGGCGTCGGACATTCATCCTATGTGGCCGAAGACGGTAGTTTTCATCAACGAGCGCTCATCAAAAGAGGAGAGACTTGGGCAAATCCCATCACTGCAGTTACGTGTGGATGAAGCGGGGAATTGTTTACGTCAAGTGAATGATAATTCGCGGCCGTTCAAGTATACCTCGCCGCAGCAGTTTGCTCAAACGGTGCAGTTGGGGCAACAAATTGATACCAATAATTCCAACGCACAGGGCATCTCTTCTACGCATCAGCTCTTCTCCTCATCCGGCTCATTGGTTGGCTCGAGGCAGGCTCACTCTTTACAGCCACAGCCACAGCCACAGCCACAGCACATCACACCTGCACATCACACCTGCACCTGCTCATTCTGCTGTATCTCTCCCTCTTATGCAATGACGCTCCTCGCCAGGCCTTCAAAATCGCATAGGATCTTACTTCCGTTCGGCTTCAGCGGAATCATGTTCTGGGTCGTCGGCATCCAGCTTGCACAGTCCACTGTTCTCTCCGCCTGCTACTCAGGCTGCCACCGATGCTGACTCCACCGACCTGTCGTCGGACGACGCCTCGCTTTCTAACATTATTTCTGGTTACGCTAACCACCTAGTGATTGCGCATCTTAATGTACGGTCACTCACCTTGCATTTCACGGATATTGTTGCCTTGCTTGCGATATACAACTTTGATGTATTAGCTTATCCGAAACATGGTTGAACGAAGGCATTCTCTTCTCGTCCCTCACAATATCTGGTTACACCTTACTACGCGTGGACGGGCACTCCGATTTCCTTCGCCGCGGTGGCTGCATTGCAGTGTATGTTAAGGGGGAACACCACTGTGAAAGTTGAAAAAATTTCGATTTTTTTTTCTTCACTTTCTTAATGTTTAACTCTTCAAAAATATTGTCTGAAAAATTCAAGTTAATATTCGAAGAATTGACGAAGATACAGTGCATTTTGTGAGACGCGTCACGATGCCGTTCCATGGCGCTATGTATCTTTAAACGCGATTTTCTCGAAACGACATTTTTCTAACTGATCGAATCAATAGCTCTGTCAATTTTTATCCGATCGACTTGAAATTTTTACAGGATCTTTAAAACAAGAGTATCTTCAGTTGTACGTACCGATTTTTTTATCGAAAACATATTTTTTGAAATACGCTCGAAAAACTATCCATTTTTTTTGCGGATTTTCGAAACTTTTTCTTCCCAAGTGCGCCATTTTTACAAAAATATTTTTTTTTAAAAATCGGTACGTACAACGGAAACTACACTCATACCGATTATATTAAACAAAAAAAAATTGATTTCAGAGTTGCCGTTCCAAAGATATCGTTTCGATAAGCGAGCTATGTTTTCTTGTCAGGGGTGTAGGAGATTAACTGTATATGGAAATCTATGTATGTTTTTCTATTACTTTTTTTTTTATAGTCTCTTAAGACATTATACTAAAGATAGGTAATAACAATTTTATAATAAAACTGTAAGTTATTCCTTAAAAAAATCTTAAAAATGGGCTCATTTTTCCGACCGTCACAGTGGTGTTCCCCCTTAAGTCGAGCATTCGCTTTGACATCGTTTGTGATGTGCCAATTATGTACAATTGTGATCCGCTTCTTGATATCGCTGGTATTTTATTAAAATTTAACCACACTCGTGTGGTACTCTTGGCAGTTTATCGCCCTCCAAGCTGCCACATTGAGTCTCTTGACGCACTGCTTAACTTTCTCCTTGACACGCACTGCAATGGTGATCACCTTATCTGCCTGGGTGATTTTAACGTTAATATGAACTTGGCGAGCAATGTGGACACGAGGTTCTTAATCCATTTTATGACTGTTCTCTCCCTTAAACAAATTATCACCCAACCTACGCGTATCACGGAATCATCCTCGACGCTTATTGATTTAATTATGTTATCTTGTGATCTTAAGACGGCAACGTCTGGCTTGTTGGATGCTAGTCACATTAGTGATCACGCTTTAACCTACGCCGTACTTGATCTTACCACGACGTCGCGCTTGCACCAATATCTGCAACGAAGGAACTTAAAAGCGATCCCGATCGACGAGTTCAATTCGGCTCCCCATTGTATTGACTGGTCTCCTATTTACGATGCTCCCTCGACCGACGAAAAAGCGAATATCCTCCATGCGCTTATAACCTCTCTTTTTGACCGCTTTGCGCCTATTGAGCGAATCCGGGTTACGAAACCTCCGTCGCCGTGGATGACACCCAATATACAAAGGTTCATTAAGATGCGTAATAATAATAATAATAATAATAATTATTAATAATTCGTCTTTATTTACCACAATTACAAAAAAAACTTATGTGATAAATAGGCGAGGTTCGGCGAATATGCCGTTTCACAACCTAACCCATAAGAATAACAAACAGAATAAAGCTAACGAAACAACAGATGAGCGAGAGAGAGGACCACATGATAAGGGGAGTTAAGGATATTGAACAAGAATAAAAGAACGGGCAGCACATTTAAAAGCGGGAAAGTAGGTCAGCGAACGGATATTCAAGGGAAGAGAATTATAGTAAAAGGATGATAAATAAGAGAAAGGTGCAGTAAACTTGATCGTACGATGAGCAGGCACAGATAGATCAGCACCACGCCTAGTAAATGGTGCATAAACAGAGTGCAAAGATGAATTACTACATAGTAGTTCACTTGGATAGATAGGCGTTTCCGATTTCAAAGCCTTGTACACGATGCAGCATAGGTGTAAAATCCACCGCTGTCTGACTTACAGCTAGCCAGAGCGAAGAAAAAACGGCGAAATATTCTCAAACTTACGGACATTATAGGAATAACGAAGACACGAATTCTGCATACGTTGAACTATTGACGAGAGACGAGTAGAGAGACAAGGGCCATAAACAACATCGGCGTAATCAAAGAGAGAAATAACAAGTGACTGACATAGAGAGAGCTTGGTACGGGTGGACAAAATACGACGAGAAGGATACAGGAACCGTAGACGAGCAAAGGCAGAGCGACACAAAGCAGCTACATGCTGGTCAAAACACCAAGGAGGATCAAAAGTGACATCGAGGATTTTAACAGTAGGTTACATAGAAAGAGATGCAGAGCCCCAGGAAATGACAAAAGACGACAGCTATTGACGTAAAGCGGGAGAGTCCACCACTAATAAAGAAGATTTCGCTGGATTTAATTGCAAACCGTGAGAGTCAGCCCAAGCCGTAAGGCGTAGCAGGTCAGAAGCCATCTCGCATTTAGCAGACTCAGCACTGCCAATAGCAAAATCCTTAACCAGCTGAGTGTCATCCGCGTACATATAAACCCGACAGTTATGACACACCGAAGGCAGATCCCTTACGTAGATACTAAAGAGTAGCGGCCCAAGAACAGAGCCTTGAGGTACTCCACGTTTAATCTCGCGAGAAGTTGAGACCACAGGCATGAACTGGTTAAGCATGACCTGCTGAGAGCGAGAAGAGAGATAAGATTCAAGGAAAGACAGGACATTAGAGGACAAACCAGTATGTCAAAGTTTAGCCATCAGCAGGTCATGATCAATCGTGTCAAATGCCTTAGAAAAGTCTAAGGAGATAATGGCGGTTAGGCGTCTAGAATCGAAGCTCCGCAATACGGTATCCGACAAATGCAGCAAAGATGTCGTAGTGCTATGACCACGTCGAAAACCAGACTGAAAAACTGGAACAGCATTGGTGGAGGTGAAAAACCTCTGAAGTTGAGAAATACACAGTTTCTCCAGCACCTTAGATAAGAAAGGAGTAAGGAAGATAGGACGAAGGGAATTAAGGGAGGTTACATGAGGTGTTTTGGGAATAGGAACTACAAAGGAGTGCTTTAATGCATGAGGAAACACACCATCAGAAATAGAAGCATTAAAGATATTTAGGAGAGAGTCAAAACAGTAAGGAAGGCAATTAAGGATCATACCGCCAGAAATATCGTAAGGATTAGAGGACGTAAGTTTAATGGTTTTAAAGACGGCAAGTAGATTCTCAGGAGTAAAGGGCACAAAAGAGAAAGTAGGAGAGTCAGAATCAAGATTAAGCAAGGATGCTTAATTATGTATAAGGTTAGGAGAGGCAGCACAAGCAGGAAGAGAGTCAATGAAATGATTGTTAATTAAAGTAGGATCAGGAAAAGAATCAAGGCATGACGAGGCTCTAGACGATCGGTAAAATCCGGCCAAGGATAGGAAATCCCAATGCCTCCTAGAGGAACACGAATGAAAGCTTTTAAAAAACGCCCTCTTCTCAGCACGGATGACCGATTTAGCAACATTACGAGTATGCTTATAATAATCCCAAGCACCAGCTGTCCCAGTTCTTCTGCATTTCGTGAGTGCCCGATTGCGAAGCCTTATGATTCTCCTCACGTTCTGCGTAAGCCAGGGAGCAGAGGGCCTAGAGACACCCGTATAATGCGACCAACAAAGATTCAAACAAAGCAAATTTGGAATCGACCGTATCGCAGTCACCAATCCGATGCCAGCTTAAGCCCGCAGCCTCACGGTGGAATTGCTCCTCAGGTAAATCCTTAAAATTACGTCGCAAAATGAAGCGTTGGCGGCCCGTCGATTTAGGAATATTGAGTATCGAGTAAACAAGACAGTGATCACTAATATGGCTTACATCAAGAGAACCCGCGGATACAATATCAACGTCATGAATTACAAATATTAAATTTAACAAAGTTGAAGATAGCGCAGTAATTCGGGTAGGCACAGATATAGTTTGGTGCAAAGAAAGCGATGCCATAAAGTGCCTAACAAGAGGCAATTCCGGATCGCATACATTATTGTAATCAATATTAAAGTCACCCATACATATAATATAAGTAGCATTAATATAATATTAATTCGTTATTTAAAAAAATTTTTGTTCTAATCATTTTTATCTCTGTTTATGACGGACTGCAGTGGCACAAGTAGTAGAAATATTAATACTGCAGATGTACGTATAAATATTTTATTTTTCATTATTAAATTCATTATTAAAATCCAAAAGTTGAATGTAAGTATAAATAATATTATTTGAATGTTCCAGCCCATCGGCGCCGGCGTACAACCCACCGGGACCGACGAAAATGACATGCCGTAAGTACTTTCAAGATAAATATAATATTAATTCGTTATTGGGTTAGGCATAATAGCAGCTGCGCTGAGCCTCGCCCATTCTATACTTTGCGTTGTGAACTTCACTGCGTTGTACTATAGAGCCATTCCACGTGAAAACGGATAGAGGGGAAATTTAGTTTCACCGATTCTCTTCAAAATTACAGCATTTGTCGATAACCTTGCAAAAACAAAATATACTGAATTTTAAAGGCCTATGTCAAATAGTTTTCGAAATATTTAATGGTAATGTCTTAACAATTGGACCAAAATCGGCTGCCGCGTCATCACTTAAACTCTAGTATCTCGGTTATTTTTGAAGATAATGTCTCCGTCATGGGCTCATTTTAAAGCTAAAGGAATGCTTTCTCAACACATATTTAAAATATTTTGTTTATTGTTAATAAACTTGATGGCAATCGATGTCAAATTTCGATGTCGTTCCCACCCACGGTCCGGTTTGAAAAAAATAGCATTCGATTCATTGAACCCTCAGCTAATAAATGGGATTTTGAAAAAAGTGGAGAAATTTTGGGAACAGTCAACAAAAAAATAAAACTTACGATAGTGCACGCCGCTTGAAACTGTACGGATCCCATGGTCAGACCGCACGCACGCGTTTTCAAAACAATCGCCCAGCGTAGGAAAGTATTTATATACGATGCGACAAAACAAACATTTGGTTCAGTATTTTCACTATTCTGGAGAAAAAAAAAGGAAGAATCACTAAAAGCTACCTACTGCTGCTAATCTTTTATATGGTGAGCAGATATGGCTCCATATCAAAACTACACAGTACAAAACTACACAAGCAATTTAGGACACATCAAAATAGTGCACAGAAAGTTGTGCACATACAATTTAGGACACATGAGATTTAGGACATATACAATTTAGGACACATGCGATTTAGGACACATATAATTTAGGACACATGTGATTTAGGACACATGCAATTGAGGACACATACAATTTACTACACATTCGTTTTTATTAAAAACCCCCCAAAAAAAAACTTTCTTTTCAAGAAAGAAACTGAAACTACTGCGTTTGCTTTTATACGTTAAAACACGTTATCTAAAGACGTGCACCTTGTTAGTCGGTTGGAGAGTGACTGAGGTAAATAGTATACAAGCGAGAACATCCGAAGGGTATAGAAAATAACGGTCATAAACATAGTCAAAAGTGAAACTGTAATTAATTATTGTTTGAATCGACTTTTAAGCAATATTTGTTGATAATGAATTTAAAGTTTGTTTGTTTTATATTTAATTAAAAAGAAGATAAACATTCGTTTTTATAGTGCACATAGAAATTAGGACACATGAGATTTAGGACACATACAATTTAGGACACATGCAATATACTACACATTCATTTTTATAGTGCACATACAATTTAGGAAACATGCAATTTACTACACATTCATTTTTATAGTGCACATACAATTTAGGACACATGAGATTTAGGACACATACAATTTCAGTTTTGAATTGTTAACGGCTGCGTGAGCCGGTATAAGCTGATTAGAGGCAATTAACAGCTCGTAAATCAGTTTCTTACAAGCGTGTTTCACGTGTATAGACCGCTTCCTAAATCGGTAATCTGTTCTTAATAATCCTTTCGGCGCAAGTGCAGTAGTGAGGTTTTTGAGTCGTGAAGTGGCTGCAATCGCTGCGTTTGAATGTCTTCTGCCAAGTTCTCGTGTAAGGGGTGCAAGGCCCCCGTTGCAAATCCAGTTACATGTGCGGATTGTGGCATTACTTCACATCCAGGGTCCTCGTGTCTTATTCGAGCCGCCCACCCATGGCAGGAGGGCCGTTTATTGAGCTGCAAGTCTGCCACGGAGCCGGCGATTGTGTCGGCAGCTTCATCCTTGTCAGTTGCTTCTCCACGGCCTACGTATCCAACTTTGGACGACTTCAGAGATCTCATTAGGAATGAGATGGCAATTTTTAGACGTGAAGTGTTGGATGGCATGATGGCAGATATTGAGGGCATTCGCAACACCTGCACTGAGCTATCGGAGAGGGTAACTCTTTTGGAGGGCAATCTCTCGTCTTCTGGGAATCGGATTTCCTCTGATGGCCTCTTAACGGATGATGTTATCGCTGAGATCAATGAAAGGATGATTAAATCCTACAATATAATTATCCATGGGATGACTGAGTCTCCTAACGGGTCGCCGGAACAGAGAGTTACGTCGGACGTGGCAAACGCCAAATCTGTGCTGACCGGTATATTCCCTGCTGATTATAGCACCATCCAAACGCACAGACTTGGTAAGGCAGTGATCTCTGCTTCGAGGCCACTGTGCGTGCGACTTCCATCTGCAGAGGTTGTAAAGAAAATTCTCAGCAACAAATTTAAATATAAAGGTCCTCTTAAAATAACCGACGACAGAACGCGTCAGCAGAGGGCCAACTTGGACCAACTCCGGGATCAACTGAGGCGTCTCCATGAGAAAGGGGACAAGGATATGACTATAAGGTACATCAAAGGTGTCCCGAGGATTGTTCGAGGTCAGGATCCGAGGAAGTCAAAAAACTAGCCGAGAATTTGGCCATCTATTATCAGAATGTGCGAGGCCTGAGAACTAAAACTAACGAACTTTTGTGTGCGGTCGCGTGTTTAAATGTTTGTTATGATGTCATAGTGCTTGTCGAAACCTGGTTAAATGACAGTATTTACACGGAAGAGCTAGGTTTGTCGGAGTATACGGTGTTCAGATCTGACAGGAGTCCGCTTACCAGTAACTGCTCGAGGGGGGGAGGTGTATTGGTTGCCGTCGGTAAGCATCTGCGATGCTCTAGTGTTGTTGTGTCTTGTAACCGTGTGGAGCAGCTGTTTATTAGAATCAACACTGGTCAGCAGGGTTTTGTGTTGGGAGCTGTTTACATCCCGCCTGCATCGAATCCATCGTTGTATCTTGACCATAGTCTCAGTATTGACGAGGTACTCCTTCAATTCCCCTCGGATAAAATCCTTTTGGTTGGTGACTACAATACCTCCCACATTCTATGGAGCTCGGACTCCTCGAATTGTACAATCCCTACCCTCTCGGTACGTGCTTCGAATGTCGACAAGTTAGTACTAGATCACATATTAGAGACTTGCCATCTTCACAATCTTCTTCAATTTAACCTGAACCCAAATCACCATGGCTCCGTCCTTGACCTTATCCTCTCCAACATTGATGGTATCCTCGTTGAGCTATCTCCTGATGTACTCCTTCCTGAAGACCACTACCATCCTTGTCTTCTTGTTCACTGCAAACTTCAACACATGCTATCCCCCAGGAATCCTGTGCCGCCAAGGTACGACTTTGGACGTGGCGACTTTGAGCAGATTCTGTGTCACCTGAACTCTGTTGACTGGGATGTATCAATGAAAGATCGGTCGCTGGACGAAGCTGTAGAGTTTTTATATGATCAGATCTCTTATGTGATAGCCTCATTTGTCCCACTTCGCCGGGCCCGATCTGTTAATTATCCGTGCTGGTTCTCCGCTGAACTCAAATCTCTAATTGTTGCGAAAAAGGCTGCTCACCGGGAATTCAAGAGACACAATAACTATCATGACTATGTGACTTTTAGTGACTTGAGGTCAGCTTGTAAGCAAGTAGCCGCTGCATGCTATAATAATTATATTGCACATACGGAGAATTGCATTCCACGTAATATAATAGCTTTCTGGAAGTTCGTGAACACAAAACGGGCAGCTGTCGGTATACCTAACTCGATGCACCTTGATGGTACAGTCACGTCGTGTAAATCTCGAATAGCTGATATGTTTGCTGATTACTTTGAGTCGGTTTATTCCGCACCAAATGTTGATTACTCACTCAACTCCTGCCCTCGAGCTATGTTGGATTTGGACTGTCTCACTATTGGTATTGGGGAAATTCTCTCAGAGATAGATGACCTGGACGCAAATAAAAGCCCGGGCGATGATGGGATCCCTCCGCTTTTCTTCAAACAATGTAAGTTTATTATAGCCAGGCCTTTATGGATGATTTTTAATCAGTCCTTGTCTATTGGGCGCTTTCCAGCTAAATGGAAAGGTAGCGTCATTTCTCCGGTGTTCAAGGCTGGTGACAAATCCGATATCACTAACTACAGGCCTATTTCTCTACTTAATATAATGGGAAAAATCTTTGAGGGTCTTATCACAAAAAAGATCTATGCCCTGGCGTCTCAGTCTGTGATTTGTGAGCAACATGGCTTTTTAGCTGGCAGATCCACGTGTAGTAATTTAGCTGTTTTTTTGTAATTTTGTATCCAGAGCAATGGAAAAGAAACTGCAGGTGGACGCTGTCTATACGGACTTCTCTAAGGCTTTTGATAGGGTTAACGTTCACCTACTAATTGATAAACTTGCAAATTTGGGTATCAGAGGCGTTTTGCTGAGCTGGTTGTACTCATATGTTACGGGCCGGTCTCTAAGGGTCAGGGTTGGTGATATGTTATCCAGGAAGGTGTTTGTCACATCTGGTGTTCCGCAGGGATCCCATCTGGGACCGTTGCTCTTCTTATTCTTTATCAATGACATCGGTGATTCCTTTTGTAATAGCGGTTTCTTGCTTTACGCGGATGATCTCAAGATCTTTAAATCGATAGAGAACCACTCTGACTCTTTAGATCTCCAGTCTGACCTGGATAGATTGGTTGAGTGGTGCGTGGCAAACCAAATGGACTTGAACATTGATAAATGTTATGTCATGAGATTTTCGCGTGGTAAGGACCCGGCTACCTATCCCTATATGATATCGGATACTTTTCTTTCTGCGGTCTCTTCGGCTCGGGATTTAGGTGTCATTGTTGACTCCGCCTTGTCATTTGATGAGCACATGCGGGTTATATCGGCCAGGGCTAACAAAATTATGGGTTTTGTACGGAGATCGTGTTCTGGCTTCAAAAATCCGATAACTCTCCTCCATTTGTACAATGCGTTGGTGCTTCCTCATCTGGAATATGCCTCTGCTATTTGGTCTCCGAAAACAGCCAAGAATAAAGCTGTTCTGGAAAGGGTGCAGCACCGTTTTTTGCGTTTTCTGGCTTATAAGATGGGAGAACCCTTGCCCCGTTTCGATCATGATTATGGACCCATTATGCGAAAGATAGGCATCCGAAC
Source organism: Andrena flavipes (assembly GCA_963971345.1). Taxonomy (NCBI): domain Eukaryota; kingdom Metazoa; phylum Arthropoda; class Insecta; order Hymenoptera; family Andrenidae; genus Andrena; species Andrena flavipes. The sequence continues at coordinate 28,660,306 of OZ020479.1, forward strand.
ACTGGAATGTAGGAGGATAGTGACTGACCTATCCGTCTTGTTTAAAATCATCAATGGCTTGGTGTGCAGTCAATTGCAGTCATGTAATTGGGCTAATTGACTTTAATGTCCCTAGTAGGCCCACTAGACATGCCGAACTATTCAGACCGCCTCTCTACACTTCCAGGTTTGGTCATGCCGACCCTTTTTACAGGATCACTAACCTAGCCAACCAGTTTAGGACTGAGATCGATATGTTCCATGGGTCACTTCCTGTGTTTAAAGCTAGTGTTTTTAGAGCACTGTCTTGTAACGTTACATAGGATTTTAATCCTATGCTGTACGTTTCAATTATTTGTCTTGTATGTCTCTTTATATTTGATTTATTTTATATATTTTATATCTTTATATTCTATACTCGGTTAATTTATAGTTAGTTTATATTCTATACTCGGTTAATTTATAGTTAGAGTTTATATTGTACATCTTATACTTCATATTTTATATATATCTATTTTCTGTTATTTTTTTGTTCTCTTTTCTTTTCATATTGTTTCTCCTGTTGTGGTTTGTGCAGCCGTTGATAATTGTTAATTGTTAATGTTAATGCTGATGTAATTGATGTGTCTCTACTGTGTGTCTTTTTCATTATCTTGTGTAGAAATGGGTATTGTCCCGTAAATGTTGAAATAAATAAATAAATAAATTTAGGACACATGCGATTTAGGGCACATACAATTTAGAACACATGCGATTTATCATGGGCATAGCTAGGATTTCATTCGGAGTCAGGGGGTCTAAAGCCCCCGTCATATCGAGGGGGGCGGGCAATAAAAGACTAATATACAGAAACTGTAGAATGACTCGCGCGGCGGTAAGCATGGATCCTGCAGCATGCTCGCGCAATCAAGGTATTCGTACGGAAATACACCTTTTCGCGTCAATAAATTGAAATCTTCGGTGGATAATGTTTCAAATTGGGATCGTAAAATTTTTAATTGATCTGCGCTGAGAAAAGATGCTAATTTGTCGAGACTGGTATTGAGAAATTTGTACGAATCGATGAATCGCAATTTAATATAATTTCGCGAGTCTGAGTCAGCCGTATCTTCGACATTTTTAGTGAATGAAATGTACTTTTCTTTAGTTATGGGCAATACGTCAACGCTGGCTTCGAAAGCGGTAGCTATTTCCTTGATAATAAAATGTGAATCGTAGCCGGATAAATTATAGAAAACTACGGGGATGTAAAACGCATTTTTATAATTTAAGTTGCACTCCGAATGTGCCGGGCCTCTGAATCGTCCGGAGAGATGGCAATGATCGCGGACTCGTTTATCGCTAGCCTCGAATGGTTCTTCGCAAATATGACAGTGTGTTGCATCGCGAAATGTCGTCAACTGTTCGTTGGTTAAATCAAGTATGGGAACATTACTGGTCAAGATGGGTTTGGCGAAATTCGCAAATTTTTTCAGTTCATCGACGAACCATGAGACGCAATCCGCATCGCGGCGACATCGATACACCGATAGTGTTTGTGCACGAACGCGAAGCTTCGAGCGTTCGTTAATTAGAATTAGTTTTAGGCTGTTTAAGGTATGATAGTCTTTAAGAATAGCCGTTAAAGTAGTCGCTAAGTCTAAACTAAGGTCACGGGCACTGTATATTTACAAACTATATGTAAGCACAAATAATTTTACAAGATTGTTCACTTAACTTAACGCAGAGTCACACATAACTTAGTTAACTATGACGCGAAAGTACGCGAAAGATTTAGCGTGGACTGAGTCGTTCGAAATATGAAATACTGGAACGTTCCAGAAGAGCGTAAGCGCGCAAGAAAAATAAGCTGCTACTTATCGGGGCGACGATTCGTAGAAGAGAGAGCGATCGTGGTGATGGATCGGGCCATTTCGCTGAATTCTGTGACGTCAGCACCCCACCCAACAGCTGATCGTCCTGAGCCGGACGAGGACCGCAACGGTAGAACAAAGCTGCCTACGCGCTGAAGCGAAACAGCTGCCTAATCAGCTGAGGTGCGCGCCAACAGATGGCCCGACCGATCTCATCACCGCGATCGTGACTACCGCGATCTGGTCGCATTATCCTGTTTTAAATCGCGCGCGACATCGGCAGCGAATCAGCGCCGGCTTGGCCTGTGGCCGTTTGGGTCAATCCCAAACAGATAGTGATGTATCGTACGAACAATGCATATAATATGCAATACTGTGCACTTTATGGTGCTGGTACATATGTAATTTATTGTCACCCACTCAGTGACCGTCCTCTGTTTTTTTCAATAACACACTCGAACCTTTAAGTTGCATACACCACGAAGGGGAGCCGCTCCTTCATACCATGGTTGCCGAAACTTAGGAGATTGTTGCCTTCGCTGGGCAGCAGGATGGGCAGCAGGATGGCGCATCTTGCCACAGTCCACTGCATGCGCCTCTAACTTCTCGACAGATCTGAAGTAGTGCATGCATCTGTAAAAACAATTATTTAATTTTTTTCGCCAGACATTTCAACATTTCATAAGTTTCTCTACATACTGGTCGCAGATGAATTTCTTTGTCTCCTCCTTGCTCAGCTGCATGCCCACCAGCCGGGATAAATCCTTGATTAACACAAAATGCCCTACATCGCCATGCTCTTGATTCGGCGTGTAGAGCAGGTTGACGTGCCGGTCCCTCTTGTTGCTCGTGAGACGCAGTGGAAAGACTGTTGAACCTTTCTTCGTCTCGAAGGTGTACACATTGATAGAGATGTTATTTTGTCGCTCAAACTTTCCAATTTGCTCCAGGGACATTGGGAACTCAATGCCCTGGAGATTTAATACGGAAGCATAGTGCTGGTATGAACTTGGGCGATCGGGGTGTTTTTCCGCGGGATGGAGAGCGGCGACCACAGCCCACGCGAAACACGCATTGTCCGGGGATTGTACACTGATCGTAGCTTTTTTCAGCACCAATTCTCGCGGCAACTTGTGGTGACATCCCGCGCGCAGCGGATTATATTTGTTGACATTGACGGTCAGATTCATGATTCTCGTCAATGCCCATCCGCTGTCGCGTTCCTGGAACTCTTCCAGCGATGCCAGGGTGGGTTCAATGATGCATCGTTGGTACCACTCCTGCAGGTCGGATGTGCTGAAGAGTTCGCAGTTTCGGGTATTAATGCTTTTACAAGCACGCTTGTCACCCGCCACAAATTCGCCGTTGAACACCGTGTTCACTTTGAGGTTTCGACGTTTCCTCAAAGCGCCCCGCACATGCTCCAGCACAATGGTCCCCGCATCTTGAAGGAAGGTGCGCGGTTCGATATAGTTTGAATTTAGCACTGCACCAGTTAACACGCGGCTATCGAACGCAGTGTCTATCTTGCGCCACAAAAATCCCATGTTAGAATGTCTTGCACCTTCGCGCATGAAACGTCCGCGCAACGAATGTTTCAGTCCTTCGAGCCTCATGATTCGAGCAACCAACGATTGTTGAACACCGATTGATAATCGCGGGCGTTTTACGCGGCTGTGCTCTTCTAAAGATTCGATACACTCGTTGCACCGTTCTTCCCACGCGAGGTACTCTTCCCGTGAAATCAATCGGGCAGATTGATCCAACAATTGGCGTTCTACTTGCGCGAATTCTTCCATGATTATAAATGGAATGTGAACGTAGTGTATCTTTTTCCTCGCAACACGTTGCAACGATTTGAGGCTTTGTGCAGTTTACAGCACGCTTTTATGCATGATTTGCTATCTCTGTCTAACTCTTTTGGCGTACCCCCTCAGTAGGTAAGCTATGCCGATTCTGGATACGATGGGCGACGGGGGTGGGGTGATGCGGGGGGTACCGCGCTCTTCCGCGCGATGGGCGAGGCGAGGAGGGGGTACCGCGTTCGTGGCGAGGGGGCTGACGTCACGAGGAGGAGGAGGATTTCAAGATAGCGTCTCGCGCGCAACCGTGGGCGCTATAATTCAACACTGATAACTATTCGAAATTAATTAACCTAAATAGCGTAACCGTCTCACGAAAGAATGCAACGCTACTCCATATAAACATCCGTCGACGAAATGTAATTCAACGCGCTGTTCGACAAATTTCAAAATGGCGTCGCGCGCGGTACTTTGAACGTTACCGTGGAATTTTCGTACGCGTGCGGGGATCGGTGCGCAGGCGCGAAAGGATCTAACGTGGATGCTATAATTCAACACCGTTAACTATTCGAGGAAGATTAATCTAAATAGCGCAACCGCCTCGCGAAAGAATGCAACGTCGCGCTCGTATAAACATCAGTCGATGAAATATAATTCGACGCACTATCGCGATAACTATTCGAGAACGATTAATCTAAATAGCGCAACCGCTTTACAGGGAATGTGGAGGATAGGTAAGTAAACCCGATATATTAAGATTTTCAAGATCGAATAATTTATTAAATTTAATTCCCCCACTCGACTACATCGCCATCAAATAGGGAACTATCGTCGTCGTCGATAAAAATGACATCGTCGACGATTTCATCGAATACATCCCCATCGTCGACGATTTCACCGTTTACACCCTGTCGTCAATTTGCTCGGGCTCGGTCTGAATTGCGATATCGCAAGCGTAAAGTCCCGATACAGCATTCGTATGAACTGCTTCATAATTAATCTTTTCGGCATTGACGCAGTTTCGCCAAACCACGCTCTGTGGAGCACTCGCACGATGTGGTCGATATGTATTTGCAAATATACTATCATCATTGTTACGTCCTGAAGGGACTTCTGTGAAACACCCCGAGCGGTTAGGGTGATCCACTGGGTTCGCTGCAAACGTAGGTCGTGGTCGCTTGCTGCGCTGTCAGTTAGCACACGAAAGTCTTCGAATTGTAACTCGCGATGTCGAATAGCTTGTTATCTTCGCTCCGTCAACGTCGGTCACGGTTAACGCTCAAGGGCTCTCCCGGCTAGGCCGTTCTCGGTATGTCGGATGGAGTTACCCTCTTGCGAATTACTACCCGCCGAGCGCGCTTTGCGGTACAAACAATTAGGCGATGGCGCGATCTCTAGACGGCCCGCTGGATCGTCGTAACTTCCTACTTCGAACTCCCGAAAACCGATCAGCTCGCGATTAAGAATGAGAATTATGTATCTGCTCGCGAGATCGCGCGATCCAAGCTTTTATAGCGCGATCGAGGCCAGAGCCACGCACTCCCCATTTCGAGAACGGGGGAGAATCGCTGCGTCAATCACTGTTTCTTGTAATTTCCATTGCTCCATGCTCTGGAATCTAGGGCCCGGACCATCGGTGGTCTCGTTGTGCCCACGCTGACGGATTCCGCATTTGCTGACCTACTAACCCGCGCGTTGCGATTCGCCGATGACGAAATGGAAGGCGACGCGGGGACAGCAAGCACGGAATGGACCTGAAGGGCCCATGTAACACCCCCCCCCCCCCCCCCACCTAGACATGAAATGGTCTCGAGAGGCTATTTCATGAATACGTGCGTAGCTGTCGTCGCGTACGCTTTACTACATGACTTAAAATTATGTTTAACCATTCGCTCACTATTAAGACTAAGGGGAACGTAAGGGAATAATCATGAATGAAACGTTATTAAGCGAAAAAAATGGAATGACCCATATATTGTTACATTGTAAAGAAAATATTGGGATTGACGATAGTTAGCGCTTGGCGGGGGTGTTCTTCGACGAGGCTCTGCTGCGAGTAAAAGTAAAACAAAACAATTATAATCTAGTCGCGAACTTTTAAGTGATTACAATTAGGTGGGTATTTACCTAATGCGTGGGGTGGTGCTTGCTTTCTCTGCCCGTGCGGGCAAGACCTGGATTTTCCGGAGCTTGGGGGGCTCCAGTGGCCGTGACGCCCTCAGTATCGGAAACGCCGGCAAATGGAGAGGGTCGATCTCCAGCATCGCCCTTATACATCCGGTGCAGTTGCAAAGAGTAGGTATAATAAGAGGCGTCACTCCGGGCGGAACCTTTGAAGTCCTTGCTTGACCTTGGCATTTAAATTGGTTGTCTATTTCGAGCGGGATATTCAAATCGACTAAATGTACCTTACCACATTGGCTGATTATTGCTGAAGTTTACCGCGATCATTGCCGAAGCTTAGCGATCATTGCCGAAGCCCAGCGATCATTGCCGAAGCCCAGCGATCATTGCCGAATGGGCATTTAAATTGGTTGTCTCAGTGATTTCCCCAGATTATGTCTGTCCTTGTCGAGTGACGCCTCTTATTATGTCTCCTCTTTGGCAGTTGCCAGGTAGCCTCCATTTTAGATGTTTTTCTCGGCACTGGACTCATCTCGTAAGACCGATGGCCCGCTGTTCCTCCGCTAGCCAGTGCACGGGGATCCTCCTATACGCCGAGAAATTCTCCGGCGGATTCAGCCACGCACATGCTTCGCACAGGGTCTGGGTTTTGTGGGCCCAAGCGTGGCCATCTTCACCCGTGGTGTCCGATCGTACGCAGAGCCTTGCCCCAAAGGGCGCGTGTAGTTGCCGCGGAAGAACCGCCTCTGCTAACGAGGACACTTTATATTTTAAATCGTTGAATTTCGGCGCGTCCATTGCTTGTGGTGTTTGATCGAGTGTCGTGAAAATTTTATAGTGACTGTCCCTCGGTGCGTTTAATTGCTATCTTATATTCTAATATCCCTACCAACAAATTTTCGCAGCAGAGCGCCTCGCGGGGTCAACGGGCGGGGTTTTTGCTGCCATCAGCGAGGTACTTCTTAGAATACCTCAAAGTATGGCTCGGAATTCGTGAATGTACTCGCTCGTTCTACGTGGGCTCTCTCTCTCGTCCTCGTGGGTGATATAACGGGTAAATCGGGAGGAAAGGATGTAATCGCTGGAGGACGGGGTTTGGAAATTATTTGAGGAGGAGGGCGGTGAGGTATCATTTCTATATTAACCTTTGTCTCTTTCCTTAAGGGCTCCCGATGTTGGTTGCGGCGTGCCCTCAAAAGGCGGTATCCAATCCAGACAATAAGGATAGTCACTAAAGTGCCTCCTATTCCTGGTAGTCCATAGGTAACATATGTCGATAAATTTTCAGTCCGATGATGGGTTGCTATTTCCCTTGCTTGTCTTTCTATGTCTTCCAATGCAATTGAATTTGCTTTGGTATGAACATCCTGAAGCGTCCCCTGTGTTTCCTTTTCTTGGTAGTTCGTTAAAATTTTCACATGATGTTCCGTAAGAGTTGGCAATATTTCCGAAATGTTAATGCCGATAGATGGTTTATAGCTCGTTGTTAATGCCTCGGTGTCCAATCTGGTTGCCCAAATCTGGTCGGTCCCGATCTTGGCCTCACAATTTCTTTTTAGTTGCAATATGCCCGCCCTCTGTAGCACTTCATATCCGGCCGCGTGCTTATTGCATCGAACCTGCAGTGCCAGGGTGTCCTTAACGGAATACAGCCAGGTGTTGGGTGTTATCATCTTCTGGAGGAAAATTCGGCTTCCAGAAAGGGCCTGAATTTTACAGCTAGACCACTTAATGTTTCGTGGTTCCAGTAAGGCATCTGTTTCACAGCTTCGTGCTTTTTCCAAATTTTGAAGTGGTAAACTGAGTTCGCACATGTACATGCGGGGGTGTTTCCTGCATGTCGTAATGTAATTCTCGTCGGACATGAAGTATGGAGAGTTGATTCGGCTGATTGCTAGATATGCCGTTCTTGGTTTAATGAATATAGGAGTAGAGACATTGGTCGATATAGTTTAAAATGAAGGGCATGCTTGAAGGTGGTAAAGTTCAAAGGGAATTCGATCGAGTAAAGGGATGTCAAGTGACAAGATGATTCGGCCCATTGAATAAACTACATTTAATTTGGTCACCCCTCGTAGTTGTTCGGAATTTAATTCTTCCGTGGTTAGCGGAAATTCGTACGGAGTAGTTTCACGAATTCGTTCGCAAGTTTGCGTCAGCTGGCTGGGGGACAGAACGGCTGGATGTTGGATACCGAGTTTTGCGAACGTAAGCGCGTCCGTAATTACAATTAATGCGGCTACATATTCATCCACGTGTCGGATCATTAAGAATGTCCATGACGAAAAAGCTAATTCTAACTCTACTTTTGTTTCGCGCTCGTCCAATTGACGGGTTCCCCTCGCTAGTTCTCTAATTCTATCGTCCTGGTTTCGTATGGCACCCGTTACAGATTTCAGTGAGTTATGTATATCTTGGAGTTCTGATTTTACAATGTGCGTTTGGTTACCTAACAATTCGGCGAGATGATTTTGGTCTTTATAGAGTTTATCTATTTCCTTATTATAATATTGGGCGTCGTCGCTGTCCAAGGTTCCAAAAAGGGCCTTACTCAGCGATCCGATGAATCCAAGTGGTACCGATCGCTTGGTACGGCTGACACGGGACTTTCCCAGTATGCTGAGTAGTAAATCCTCGTATCGTCTGCCATCGAGCAATTTTTGGTGCAGGGTCACATTAAGATTATCGGCCGGGCAAGACGTCCAGTTATAGGTTGTACATAATGCCTTCATCTGGTTGATTTGAGGTTGGGTTTTTGGTCGCGAGGTCAATAATTCGGCGACTTCGATACCAGTGACCAGTCTCCATTGGGTGTGAAAAACTCGGAGAGGTCGGATTTTTTCGTAGTATAAGCTCGGGTTGTGGCTCAAAGGTGATATTTGGTAGTCCCCATCTATGATATTACCAATAACGCTCGCCCAAACTAACGTGAATATAAGCAGGCCACGTCCGTCCATGGTGGCTGTGGTATGAGGAGGTTCCCGGAAAATGTCCTTCAAGGGTGGGAATTCTATTTTTTTACGGAAGTGACTACCTTGATACGAAAAAAAAAAATAAGTCAGATCCAAGGGAGGGGTTATTGCATGTTACTGCACCTTGGTTGAGAGAGCCGGTTAGAGGAGCTCTCCCGGTTAGACCCGTTGTAAACTTAGACCACTGACTACGCTGTATTGGCGTCAAGGTGGTTCCTCTTTAGTATAAGCATGCTTTAATTTATCGAGATGTTTAATGATTTGTTGGCCCTCATCCGAAATCAATACTGCATTCTTTTGATCGGTGATTGCTTTTATTTTGAAGGGGCCTATGTAATGCGGATCGAATTTATGGAGTCGAAGTTCTTTAAGTACGTAAACGAGGTCATCTATCGCGAATGTAACTTGATTGCTTTTCCGGTCATAGATATTTTTCGAACGTAATTTACTCATGTCCAGATTTGCTCGTGTGGTTTTTCGGATCTCATCTAGGCGCTCCACCAAACTCTGAACGTATATGGGGTACGTTAGGAGCTCCTCGCGGGACATAGGTGTAGACGGATCCCTAGCTAATTGTCCGAAAACCACTTCATATGGAGTGAATTTCGTGGCTTCGTGTATCGAAGTTTTGTACGAATACATGGCGAATGGGAGGAGCAAGTCCCAATCCTCGTATCTTTCCAAATAATGTTTCAAGTATTCGGTTAGAACGATGTGACTTCTTTCTAGGGAACCGTTAGTTTGTGGTCGGTATCCCGATGTAGTTACATGTTGAGACGGGCGTACGGTTGAAAATAATTTTGCAATGTTTCCGGAGTGTTTCAGCATCAAATTGGTGTAGAGTTTCACCATGCGCCGCTATTCGAAACGATCGGACACGTTCACTTTCTACGGCGTTCCTGAGCGCCGTTAGTGCTGATACCAGCTCTCCTGCTCCCATTTCATGGTAGAAGTTTCGTGCCCCAATGATGCTAAAAATTTTCCCTATCTCGTTGTGAGTTATTATTACATGATTTTGAAAGAACTCTTCCGGTGTTAGTTTTGTTTCGTCTAGGAGTCCGGTTGCTATTAAAGTTTTACAAATTGGGCTAGTTAATATTCTATCAGATGATATAAAATGTGCATAGTTGTCAGGGGTGGATGTAAGTGTGGTCCTTACAATTTTTACCGCACATTTCGTTGGTTGAGCTTCGTCTCTCGAGGTGTCCGTCACGTATCTCCAGTATTCAGAAAATTCCCGTGGAACCTTTTGAAGGTTAGGGGGGTCCTTGAATGGCCCCACGGCTGCTCTGTAACGTTCCGTTGACTCGAGTGATTCGATTACATCGGACATTGAGCTCGTGTCCGAATCTTGTCTAGGAGGCGGTTGATCGTTTGGTTCTTCCATAGTTGTATCCTCTGGCCCTATCATGGTTGATGGCGGGATGTCCAGGGTTTCCTCATAGAGAGGTACACCCCACGACACTCGCTTCTTAGAGCCCGAGCGTAGTTTCGTCTTCTTAGGACTTTCCTTCCTTTCACGCAGGGGGCCTTCAAGGATGGTGGTTCTCATCTCCGTTTGCGGGCCCTCAGGGGTATTAATGGTCTCAAAGGTGGGGGCCAAGTCGTTTCCTTCTATATACTCCCGTTGGGGTGGTTCGTCCAGACCTTTTAAAAATTCCCATTCGTCTTCCGTATGCCCCGCACCTGGGCCCTCCCTTAATTTCAGAGAGTAGTCCTTTTCAAAGTTTTTGTAGTGATCCAACCGCACCTCTTTGTTCTTCGCGGGGTGCTCCTCATCCAGGCCTTCCAGGGTAGTGATTTCCTCTTGTGAGAATGGACCTATGGCAGAGTTATCACTCAGGGTGGTGGATTTTTCGTTGGTCAATTCCAGATCCTCGTCTTCATCCAGGAATTCGGGCATTCCCGTTTGTCCTTCCGCTGTGTCCAGAACGGTAGAATTGGCCCTGTTTTCTATACCGTCTGTATTGTCTCTTGATAGCGTAGAATCGTCTATAAGCGACGGTGGTTCTTCGTAATTTGGCCGTGGCTGGCCTTGACGGCGCTCAGCTAGGCGTGTTCCTATCCCCTTGTTTTCGTTATTAGGAACGGTTTCCTTCGGGATTGCCGGGAAAACTTGTGGGACCGGATTTCGTGATAGCGCGTCTGCGTTGGCATTTACTCGGCCGGGTTTGTAGATGATTTCGTAATTATAATCAGCAAGCGTAAGGACAATGTTAAGTCCTAGAGGGGTTTACTGACCCAAGAGCGTACAGCATATGCTATACACCGTTGGAAAGGTCTCGCCAAGGCGAATCGACTGATACCATTTTTAACTTCGATATCAGATGGGATAATGTTGAAAAATGGCCTCAAAGTTCGTGATTTTGCGGTTTTGAACAAAAGAAACCGGTAGTAAAAGCCCATCCGGCCCGAGGGACCTCGGGTAGGCACCTGAAGAAAAACCGAGGGCTGTAAGCGATACTCTAGCAGATTGGGACGGCAAATGTGCCCCACCACCTTTATTTCAGTGCCGTGTTGGGCCTGCGTTTGCCGCATGGGCCCCGTTCCAAATGCCCAGGGTGAAATCGCCAATGGATCAGTTGTTTTTCATGAACATAATATATTCATGATAGACGATTCGCAAGTATGAGTTGGGAATGTGCAGGTTAGTATTCAGACTAATGCGTCACTTACAATAGTGATTATAGTATTTATTTATTTCTCCATCGATAGTGCAGTTAAGATTAGAAGCGAGATCTAGCTTTGGCCGGTACCTTACGCTGCCAGGTACACTATCACTTTTCCCGATGTCTCATCAAATACTAAAACTAATTTGTTGTACTCTGGATCACGCAGTTTCGTCTCCATTCAGGGAATTATAATTTATTATGTCTGGACGTGTTAAGTGCATATCTAATTACATATGCATATCGAAAACAGGCTTAAGGATTTTAAGATTAATCATCTTCACATCAATATGTTTCGTTCAATCAATAAAATGTCACTCCATTCACTATTGTAAGTGACGCATTAGTCTGAATACTAACCTGCACATTCCCAACTCATACCTGCGAATCGTCTATCATGAATATATTATAGTTCATGAAAAACAACTGATCCATTGGCGATTTCGCCCTGGGCATTTGGAACGGGGCCCATGCGGCAAACGCAGGCCCAACACGGCACTGAAATAAAGGTGGTGGGGCACATTTGCCGTCCCAATCTGCTAGAGTATCGCTTACACCCCTCGGTTTTTCCTCAGGTGTCTACCCGAGGTCCCTCGGGCCGGATGGGCTTTTACTACCGGTTTCTTTTGTTCAAAACCGCAAAATCTCGAACTTTGAGGCCATTTTTCGACATTATCCCATCTGATATCGAAGTTAAAAATGGTATCAGTCGATTCGCCTTGGCGAGACCCTTCCAACGGTGTATAGCATATGCTGTACGCTCTTGGGTCAGTAAACCCCTCTAGGACTTAACATTGTCCTTTCCATCGAGCGAGTCGCGATACTGGATCCTTTACCGAAAATAACCATTGAAGGGGCCGGTGGTCAGTTACCAAGGAGAATTTCCGTCCATAAATGTATGTCCGAAATTGTTTTACCGCGTAGATTATCGCGTAGCACTCCTTTTCTGTGGTCGAGTAATTTTCCTGGCAAGATGAGAGTACCTGTGAGGCGTACGCTATTGGTGGGTCCTCGCCTATTTTGCCCTGGCTTAGAATCGCGCCGACAGCTACGTCGGACGCGTCGGTGGTAATGATAAACGGTTCGTCGAAATTTGGATAACGTAACACCGGTTCTTCGCAAAGCGCCTGGTGGAGATCTTGGAAACTCTCTTGGTGATTCTCAGACCAATAAAATGGGATCTTCGGGGTTGTTAAATTTGTGAGTGGTGTAGCCCGTTTTGCCATGTCCGGGATAAAGCGACGGTAGTAATTGACTAGACCCAAGAATTGCTTCAAATTTTTTCGATTTTTTGGTACAGGAAATTCGGCAACGGCCTTAAGGGGGGCAACCACTTTAGATACTTCAAAAAATCAATTTTTTTTTATTTCATAAATCGTTAGCAAAATATCTTAAGAATATACCCTGAAAATTTCAAAACGATATTCGGATTCCTTCTAACGGTATGTATATAAATGATAAAGACTCTCCGCTCGACTCCCAAGCGCGCTCAGGTATCCACGAGCGCTGAGTCCGGTAGTCCCTTTTCATGACTCACCTGATGACGTAGATCATTGTACCTTTGTTTTGGGATGGAACAGATGAGTCAGAAGAATAGAATAGAAGCTACTATAGAAGCGTCACCGTCATTCTGGATTCAGTTTAGCTTCGGCTTTTGCCTAGGACGAATCGTGAATATTCTACATTTGCAAAATGTCATCGTATCCAAAAGGTGATCATAAAACATCTGAAAGACGCTAAAAGCCACGGAAGAGATCTTTCCATGGGAATCAGTTTACCAGCAAAGATGCAAGTGAAACCGTGGGTCCGAGTGCTAGCGCGAAAAAACTTAGTACTGCTACGAGTGAAAACGTTCGCGTGAATCCGTTACACTGTTATCGTTTCATTGAATTTTTCACTGTGTTCACGGCGTTGTCTGATATCCTTATTTGTGGGAGTTGCAAGCAGAACATAAAATTTGAAGAAATTGGAATCAGAGGCCTTGGTTTCAAGATTGTTGTCAATTGCCGATTTGGACGAAGAGAAATAAATTCAGGTCCCATCATCAATACTGGTTTTGAAATCAATCGTAGAATTGTGTTCGTCATGCGTCTCTTAGGCATAGGTAGACAGGGGTTAAATACATTCTGTAATTATATGGACATCGGTAACGGTTTGGCTGAAGAAAGTTACAATAAAATTTGCAGTCATATCCATGTGGCTTCGAAGTAAGTGTTTGAATTTTGCTGTAGAAAAGCTGTAGAGGAGGAAAAGACAGAAAATGAGCAACGCGAGAGACCACTACTGGATTTAAAAGTATCTGGTGACGGTAGTTGGAAGAAACGTGGCTTTAAATCGTTGTTTGGCGTAACAACTCTCATAGGGTATTATTCTGGAAAAGTCGTCGATATGATGGTAAAAAGTAGTTATTGTCAAGCGTGTATATATTGGAAAAATAAGCCTCAAAATACAGTAGAATATCAAGAGTGGAAAGAAGAACATGATGAAGAAAACTGTGCACAAAATCACCATGGCTCTTCGGGAAGCATGGAGGTAGAATCCATCAAAGAGATGTTTTCGAGATCAGAAGAACTCTATGGAGTGAAATATGGAAATTACATTGGTGATGGTGATTCCAAAACTTTCAATGCAATACGGCGATGAGTTTCCAGTTTGCAAGAGCGAATGTATTTGCCACGTTCAGAAGAGAATGGGAACTCGCCTGCGAAATATCAGGAGAAAAGAAAAACTAAGTGGCAAAAGAAAATTGACCGAGGATTTGTTGAAGAAACTTGCTACTTATTACGGATTGGCAATTCGTAGAAATATTAATAGCGTGGAGGACATGAAAAAGGCTATAATGGCCACATTCCATCATCTACAGTCTACAGACGAAAATCCGCGACATGAAAACTGCCCGGAGGGAGTCGACAGCTGGTGCAATTGGCAGCAGGCTACAGCTCTCGGAACGGAGCCTGAGCCACATCCACCCCCATTACACCCGGATGTACAAAAGCATATTCGTCCTATATATGAAGATCTATCAAGAGAGGACTTATTGCAGAGATGTTTAGGCGGTCATACCCAGAATGCAAACGAAAGTTTTAACTCGACCGTCTGGCTATTAGCTCCAAAACATCTCCATTCTGGGTACAAAGTAATCGAGGTAGCGGCATTTTTTGCTGCTATTTTATTCAATGAAGGAAATTCAGCCCTACTCATGGTCATGAATGAATTAGAAATCGTAGTTGGCAGGCAGAGCTACGGATATGCTGAACAAATGGATCAGATGCGCGTGGCTCGGCAAAATAGAAGAAGCTCATTAGAGACAAAAGAAGCTCGAACAGCTCGTAAAGAGGAAATGCAAGCTGCAAATGAGTTCCATGAGGAAGAGGAAGGACTGCTGTATGGTGCTGGAATCGCTGATTAATCGGTAAGACACTTTATCATTTGATTAAACATATTTGAGTTTGAGTTTTTCGTTTGTGAAACTTTAAACGTGTTTTTCTCGAAACGACATTTTTTCAATTTGCGGGAATCATAACTCAAAAACTAATTGATGGATCATCTTCAAATTTGGAACACGTTTACATAATATAATTTATTAAAACATGAACCTAAAGTTGAAAAGCTTAGATTGTTTAAAACATATTTATTATTGCAAAATGCCGGGAAACAAAATGCTAAAAATCGCTCATTTTCTTTTCAAACACGTTCCAACATTAAATTCTCAATTTCTTTTCAAAATTTAGGTTCATGTTCTTAAAAAACATCTCAAGAATGTATCAAATTTTTTTTGACTATTTCAGATGCTAATTGCGAGCTGCACAATTCCCGCAAGTCGACAACGAGGATGAGGACACGCCAAGGGACCCAGCGGATTACACCCCAATACAATGGATGAAACAACTTGAAAAAATTATCAGAGATATATGAAAATATGAAAAAATTATTGTTAGAGTTGCGGAAATTTCCGTTTTTTTCGCAATAAAAAAAAATCCCAAAAATCATCTAATTTTCGGTCTCCTAAAGTGGTTGCCCCCCTTAATCTTTTCGGGATTGGGTCGTACTCCGTCCGCTGCTATTATATGGCCTAAGTATATGACCTTGTCCTTTAAGAACTTAGCCTTCTCCGTCTGTATGGTTAAGTTATGTTCGCGTAAGCGTTCGAAGAATTTCGCGAGTCGATGTTCGTGCTCCGCGAGTGTAATCGAGTATACGACCACGCCGTCTAGATACACGAATAATTCTTTACCGATAAGCCCTCTCAACACGTTGTTCATTAGACACTGGAAGGTTGCCGGAGCGTTCTTCAATCCGAAAGGCATGCAGAGATATTCGTAGTGTCCGTCAGGGGTAGTAAACGCGATTTTAGCACGGTCCTCGGGTGCCATAAGAATCTGATGAAAACCGTTTGCTAAGTCAAAAACTGAAAAATATTTGGCACCACCTAATCGGTCGAGAATGTCCGTAATTCGCGGTAAAGGAAAATGGTCGTCGATTGTTTTCGCGTTCAGGATTCTAAAATCAGCTACCACCCTCCAACGTTTGTTTCCCTCTTCATCTGCCTTTTTCGGGACCACATGAAGGGGGGAGTTATGCGGCGACGACGAGGGAGCGATTATTTTTAAATCCTCCAAATTGTGCATTTGTCTGGCAATTTCTTCGTCCATCAACGGGGAATGTGGATATTGTCGAGTAAACACGGGCGTCGAATCGGTCAACGGGATGGTGTGTTCTATAGACGTCGTTCCGCCAAGCGGATCTCCGGGCACGAAGAACCTGTCTGAATATTTTACGACTAAATCCTCGATTGACCGGCGCAGTTCCGGATCTAATTCTTCCACTTTTATTGTCTTGACTATATTGTTACGTTTTACGCTCATGGTAATACGATTTTAATGTATAAGAACAACAGAACATGAACAGAGCAACTACAACTCAAATAACGCAATATAATCTATACAGCAAGGGAATCTGATATCGATAGGTCTGCTATGAATGGCGGCTGACTCTCGATTGACTCCTTGACAGGCGATCGATACGATCGCCTTCTTCTTGCTTTCTGTTGTCTTCGTCGCGAGCACCAGCGGGCCATGGATCCTATCCATCGGGTGCTCGCAACAATATGTTGTAACCGTTCTTCGGGAGTTTTTTATTCCACACGATAGTCTCCCAGATCTTGATCTTCGTTAGCGTCGAATTCTTCCTCAAAGGGGGAAGGGCGATCCATCTCGTCACCCTCGGGACAGTCATAGTCTTCGGGGAGGCAGATGCTTACTACGTTCCCATTCGACTCCGGTTTTGATGGTTTACTTAAACGTGTTACGAAGTCCTCGTGGCTCTGCTTACATACCGCTAACGTGTGTTCCAACTCTTTAAAATTGGAGAAACCTATTGGGCTGATTGGGTGTTTAGCTGTTACCATGGTACGTTGGTGGTAGGAAACAGTGGCCTCTTCCTGGAGGAGATACGGGCTCCCGACGAGACCCGAAATTACTTTCGGTAAATTGGGCATGCGCATTACGTGGAAGAGCGCCCAACTGCTATTAATTTTTACGACAGTCGTCCCCAGGGTCATGACCTTTCCGTTTAAACCGTTAATTTCGAGGGGAGTTGTGCTCAGGACCATGGCCTTCGAGCTTGCAGATCCGATATCCAAGAGGTTCAAAGCAGAACCTGTGTCTACGATGAATTCTTCCTCACCGTTCTCCAATTGTTCCGCCTTGATCCGGATGCGGAGGGACTCCGCGCGTATGAGTCCCGTTGCTGGTTCTGACTTTGGGGCGGTCGTTGGGCCTGCGAGGAGGACCCGCCCGCCTCGTTCCGTTTGAACGGGCGGGCGCGCTGGGAGTTTAAATGATCGATATTTTTGGCTGACGTTTCGCGTTCTGTCGATCCTCAAGGTTCGTGAGTTTCGTATCTCCTTGAATCGTGTCGTTGATAAACTTGTGATTCGCGGGGGTCATATCGTTGTTGTTTGGGAGGTTGATTCCTTTGGGGATCGCGAAGTTGGTACTGCCTATCGCTTTGATATCTTCCGCGGGTACCTCTTCCGCGGGAACGTACGGTCTGCGTTCGTAGTCCAGCGGGCGTTCGCCTTGCCTCGTCAGCAGGGCCGCTGGACGGCGCTCCGCCGTCGGATCGTGATAATACGCTGAGGGTCGTACGGGGACGGTGGACGCGCGTTTTGTGTGTACCCACCAGTGTCGTCGCGCAGCAAACCTGACAATTCTTGTTCTCGTCTTTATATGTGCAATGCTAAATCGAACGCGTCGTCCAATGATTCGGGATTTGATAATGCTACTTTAGTCGAAATTCTTTGAGGTAAAGCCGTGATAAACGAGGTTCGCGCCAAACGCTCCACCTCCCTTATAGTCCTCTCGACATTTTCTCCGATTAATTCTTTCGCTCTTGTAATTACTTGTCTGTGCAAACGGCCCACGCGGTGGATAAAGTCTATTAATCGTTCCCGGGGATGCATGCTTATACGTTCGAGTTCCAGGCGGAGCTCCTCATAACCGCGACATGGGAAGTATCGGACGCTTAGAAGTGAGAGCAGATCTGCCACGCTATGACAACCTTTCCCTTCGACATAGTATCTAATAGGATCTTTTAGTTTATATATCAGTTCGGTCAGAAATCTTTCTTCTTGACCGAGTGGTACACGCTTCGAAGCACGCTGTATCGCAGCAGCGAAGTCTTCTAATGTTATGAAATCGGGATCGAAGCGGGGAATGCTGTCAAGCGCCCTATACACTCTCTCTTCGTCTTCTCGGGAATGCCATACGTCTAATGCAGACATTTCTAGGTCGTTCGTCCAGGAACCGAAAGATGGTCGGCCGCTCGAGAATGGCGGTAAAGGGAGGAACTACAGTAGGGGCGTTAAGGGAGGAAGTATTTTCGGAGGTTTGTGTATTGGGAAAAAGATGTGGAGGGGGTGATCTCAACATACCACCCGGCATTGCTAGGCAATGGTCGGAAGAGGCGTTGAGTAGCAGGAAGTGTAGTCAAGTTACGAGCAGATAAGATTGCGACAGGTCGCGATATGTGGCGACGGCAGTTTGTTACGTCCTGAAGGGACTTCTGTGAAACACTCCGAGCGGTTAGGGTGATCCACTGGGTTCGCTGCTCTGTCTAAGTGCTAAAGCACACATTGACTATACTTACCAAGGAATGCTAAGGAGTAGAAGGGTAGAATCAATCGGTACTCAGAATTTAGAGGGAAAAACAACAAAGTAAAATATATTCTTGAGAAAGTGAGATCGGATTAACATACCCTTGAGGACGACGCACTGCCCCAGTGTCGCTCGCTGTGTTCTCGGATGACACACGGCACGCTTGCCGTCTAATATTTCGCCTACTCGCGATGTCGCTGACCAAAACGTAGGTCGTGGTCGCTTGCTGCGCTGTCAGTTAGCACACGGAAATCTTCGAATTATAACTCGCGATGTCGAATAGCTTGTTATCTTCGCTCCGTCAACGTCGGTCACGGTTAACGCTCAAGGGCTCTCCCGGCTAGGCCGTTCTCGGTATGTCGGATGGAGTTACCCTCTTGCGAATTACTACCCGCCGAGCGCGCTTTGCGGTACAAAAAATTAGGCGATGACGCGATCTCTAGACGGCCCGCTGGCTCGGTGTAACTTCCTACTTCGAACTCCCGAAAACCGATCAGCTCGCGATTAAGAATGAGAATTATGTATCTGCTCACGAAATCGCGCGATCCAAGCTTTTATAGCGCGATCCAGGCCAGAGCCACGCACTCCCCATTTCGAGAACGGGGGGGAATCGCTCCGTCAGTCACTGTTTTTTGTAATTTCCATTGCTCCATGCTCTGGAATCTAGGGCCCGGACCATCGGTGGTCTCGTTGTGCCCACGCTGACGGATTCCGCGTTTGCTGACCTACTAACCCGCGCATTGCGATTCCGCTGAATCGCCGATGACGAAATGGAAGGCGACGCGGGGGCAGCAAGCACGGAATGGACCTGAAGGGCCCATGTAACATCATAATCGTCATCATCGTCGTCGTCATCTAAATAGTTAGTCAGCCGAATATGTTGATTCAGCCAAAATTGCTCATCCCCGTAATGATCGCTCGGTGGTTCATCAATTACGGTGTCAGCATTATAAAAAACTTTTAAAAAAATATCGCCATCGCGAGCAACTTGAGCCTCGTGAACGATGTCATCCCGAATTTCTTCGGTTTGAACCGCAACGTTCTGACACGCAACGTATACTTTCGGGCTTGAGGTGTGGATCGGAGTCACAGCGCAGGTCCTCATACCGGAAGCTGGACGATTCAAATTTAAGGGTAATTTTCTGAAACCAATTTTTTCTTATAATTCTCAAAGTTACTTACACAACGATTCACTAAAATATGATAATGGAAACTTACGGTATAATCGCTTGTATTTCCGTGCGTTGAATGATATCCTTCAAAGCGGTCTCCTTCAAAATTATGCACTTCCAAAATAATCCGCTTCAAAAGCGATTCTCTTCGAAGCAATTGCACTTGAGGTACGCGACTTAGATATGATAACTTCTTAAAACGCTTCTAGCGGTAACGTACGTCTTGACCGTCGCAGTAGCATTTGAGAACTAATTTTAAGGGGAAGGACGTATACGGAAGTATAGCGCGATAATTATTTGGGTATCACCCAACGTATTTTGAAATTGCGAGACTACCGTGATGAGTGTAAACATCATTATCATGAAAGCTGCAATTCAATACGTGTGGTAACGCATGGAGAAAGCGCTACATCACATTACCTGATTGAGAGAGAGAGAGAGGGAGAGGGAGAGGGAGAGGGAGAGGGAGAGGGAGAGGGAGAGGGAGAGGGAGAGGGAGAGGGAGAGGGAGAGGGAGAGGGAGAGGGAGAGGGAGAGGGAGAGGGAGAGGGAGAGGGAGAGGGAGAGGGAGAGGGAGAGGGAGAGGGAGAGGGAGAGGGAGAGGGAGAGGGAGAGGGAGAGGGAGAGGGAGAGGGAGAGACGTTGATGGTTTGAGAGTTCGAAGAAAAGAATTCGAAGCGATAACGACTCATAAATCTCGGCTATGGTGAGCGGTCGCGCAGTCATTCGATAAAGATTCTCGCGACAACATTCGTCGCGCATCATTCTTCCCCTGAGTTTTCGATATTAGAATCGCATCAAGCGGAAGAGTCGCATCAACCACTCGTACCTGCTAGTGCGTACCTTTTAATTGAATATTAAAGCGGAAGAAGTAAACATGGAGGTATTCATGGACACGTACGGGGTTTTGCCACGAATATCCGGATTTTTACGCAGTGTTGCGGAATTCCGAGACTGGGTGAATCAATGTGACACGTGCTTGCGACTCATCATCGAGTATCAGTGCGGGGAAGGAGTGTCGATGGCATCGAAGCATCGTCTGGCATCGCTAATCGCGCGTATCAAGACATTACGTACGATCGTGCGGGCACGATTTTCGCGAGTGGGGCTCGGGGTGTCGGGTCAATCGACGACACCTAAGGTCGAATGGGAGGATGTGGAAACCGCGTTTCGGAATCGTATTTCGACTGGTGCTGTCATTAACGTTGGCTACATCGATCCGCGCTATCAGAGAACATTCCGGTGTGACCGTGAATACGATCCTGAACGCTGAGTTTATGCTAAATACGAATACAGACATGAAAAGTTTCGGGACGCGAAATCGCGTACTGTTCAGGACATCGAACGTGCGCGAGTGGTATTCGCGGTGTGTGGTCGCTCCCACGTTAGTGGCGATCGAAGAGTTTCAAGATCGCGACAGTGGATGGACCCTAAAGGCTGTGCTTAAATATTCTAGTGAATATTAATAAGCATAATCCACTTCGAGCCGGCTGCGACGTACCACTGCCGCGCAAGGTCATTCTTAAAAGGGCAGTGGTGAACGTGAAGAGCGGGGACAATGCGTGCTTCTTGTGGTCAGTCGTCGCTAGTTTGTATCCTGTTGCTACGAACGTGAGTAAGGATTCGTCATACCCATACTACTCGGAGGTGCTTCGCACGGACGATATGACTCTTCCCGTGACGTTGAACCAGCTGGCGAAGTTCGAGATGTTGAACGACGTGTCTGTAAACGTGTACACGTGGTCCGACGGAAGCTGCGCGCCTCTGCGTTTGACCGAGGACAAGCGGGGGAAACACGTGAATCTGTTACTGGTGCAGGACTCCAAGGACCCTCAACGGTACCATTTCGCGTGCATTCGAAGTATGTCGAGGCTCATATCGAAGCAACTCGGTAATCACGGACATTAAGTATTCGTTTGCGAAAGGTGAGTCAAATATGGAATTTTCAATTGATATATACTATTTATTGTTTTTTGTTTGATTATTATTAATACTATTATCGTTGCAGATGTCTCAGCTTCTTCCATTCGTTCGAGCAATTGACGAAGCACAACGTGGACTGCCAGCGTCTGAACGAGTGTGCCGTCGAATTGCCGTCCGCGGAGGATAAATGGTTGCATTTCAAAAATTTCAAACATAAGGAACGAGCGCCATTCGTCGTCTACGCGGATTTTGAGTGCCTGCTGGAGGACGTCGAGCTTGCGGAGCGGAGTCGGACGTACGCGTACCAGCAGCACAGAGCGTACAGCGTGGGATACTACATCCATTGCTCCACCGACGTGTCTCGGTGCCGTTATCGAGCGTATCGTCACGAAACCGAGTGCGTGAAATGGTTCGTGCAAGAACTTCGAAACATTGCGGACAATGCGTATTCGTGGTTGCGGAACGCGAAACCAATGAACTCGTTGACGGATCAACAGTTACGTATTCACAACAGTGCGATCGTGTGCCACGTGTGCGGACAACTCTTCGTCGACACGGACATAAAAGTGCGCGATCATTGTCACTCGACGGGCGAGTACCGAGGCGCGGCCCACGTGTCGTGTAACTTGCAGTTTCAACGATCGTACACGATACCGGTAGTGTTTCACAATCTATTAGGCTACGACGCGCATTTCATAACTAAGGAGTTGGCGTCCGCGTTCGAGGGGGAAATCGACCTGCTGTCGGTAACCAAGGAGCGGTATATATCGTCCACGAAACACGTAAAGGGAATCGACACCGAGAACAACGATTGGAATAGGGGGTTGAAATTTCGATTCATAGATTCGTTAAAGTTCTTGACCGCTAGTCTGGAGAAACTCGCTTCGGACCTTGGCAAAGAACGACTCGCGATTCTACGACGCGAGTTTCAATCCCTGTTGGACGATAAGTTCGATCTCCTGACCAGGAAGCGCGTCTTCCCGTACGACTACGTGACGTCATATACCAAACTCGATGATACATGTTTACCATCCCGCGAAGCGTTTTATAACCAGCTGAACGATCGCGCCGCGTCGGGGCCTGATTACGCGCACGCCGTGAACGTGTGGAACTCTTTTCGCGTGCGGACATTGGGCGAGTACAGCGATTTGTACTTGAAAACAGATGTGTTGTTACTCGCCGACGTATTCGAGAGTTTCCGCATCGACTGTATCGCGAGTTACGATTTAGATCCCGCGCATTATTTCACGAGTTTCACGTGGGACGCGATGCTAAAGTACACCGGCGTACGATTAGAACTTTTGACGGTCGTGGACATGTTACTATTCGTGGAGCGTGGCATACGCGGTGGTCTGAGTCAGTGCTCGCATAGGTACGCGCGAGCCAACAACAAGCACCTGCCTGCAGGGGTGTACGACGAGTCGAAGGCATCGACGTATCTGATGTACTTCGAGGTCAACAACTTGTACGGATGGGCGATGTCGCAGGCTATGCCGAAAGGAGGGTTTCGATGGTTGGACGATGCGACAGTGGCCGCGCTCGACGTATCATCCCTACCCGACGGCGAGGACTCCGAGGAATCTGAGGGATACCTGCTGGAGGTAGACATCGAATATCCCAAGGAGATCCACGACGCCCACGCCGACCTTCCATTCTGCCCGGTGCGCGAGCACGCGCCAGGAGGAGAACAGACCAAGCTGCTTACCACGCTCGACGATAAGGAGCGATACGTAATCCACTATCGCTACCTGAAACAGTGCGTGCGACACGGTTTACGCGTGAAGAAAATTCATCGAGTGTTGCGATTCGATCAATCGCATTGGTTGCGCGACTATATCCGATTGAATACCGATTTGAGGACACGCGCTACGAGCGAATTTCAAAAGACGCTATTTAAATTAATGAACAATGCGGTGTATGGAAAAACAATGGAGAATGTGCGGAATCGCGTAGACGTGCGACTGGTGACGTGGTGGGGCGGTCATTACGGCGCGAAAGCGCTGATCGCGAAACCGACTCACAGTCGCACGATTTTCTCCGAACAGTTGGTGGCAATCGAAATGCGAAAACTCAAAGTGAAGTTCGACAAACCGATATACGTGGGAATGAGTGTACTGGACGTATCGAAAGAATGTCTGTACGAGTTTCATTACACGTATATGCGTGCGGTGTTCGGTGATCGATGTAAGGTCCTATACACCGACACCGAAAGTTTAATGTATAGCGTGAAATGCATGGATATGTATGAAACGATGAAGTGTGACATCGCTCGGTTCGATACGAGTGATTACGCGGTGGACAATCCGTACGGTATGCCCCGCGTAAACAAAAAGGTGCCGGGACTCATGAAAGATGAGAACAACGGCGCCTTGATGACCGAGTTCGTCGGATTGAGGTCGAAGATGTACGCGACTAGAACGTTTAACGCTGCAGTGGGGTCTACGAGTGAGTGTAAAAAAGTGAAGGGTGTGCGATGACACGTGGTCACGAATAATGTACAATTCGATGATTACATTCGTTGTCTCCGCGATCTCACCGAAAAATCGATTCGACAGAACAATATTCGCTCCAACCAGCACGAGGTGTATTCCGTGAGTGGGGAAAAGAACGCTCTCAGTCCGTTCGACGACAAGCGATATATTTTAACCGATCGGGTCAGCACCCTTCCGTGGGGGCATTATCGAATCCCCGAGCTCGAGCTTGAACCCGACGAGCCCCTCGAGAATCCCATTGTATAGAATGCTTGTATTTTTGCATGTTCATATGTATATACGTTTCTTTTGTATATGTTATTTATTTATTTATTTATGAATATGTAATATAAGTATAGCGTAGAATATAACCAAAATTGTATTTTACACGTATTAGTATATATTTTCTCTACTTTATTAAGCTTAATTGTACGCATATATATGCACGAAGAAGAAGAAGAAGAATGTGAATAAACGGACAATGTATATATTTATATGTATTTATTCATTCATTTATTCGTTCTAGTAACATCAAGCACGATAACGAATCAGAGAATATCCTTGTCGCGTATCCACGAGTTCCGCGACGAATCGAATCCAAGCCACATAACGTACACCTGATTCCCTTTGCGACGAATAATCTTTTCGACCAGATAGACGACGGGATTCGCGACCGAATGTAGTTCGTACTCGTAAAATCCACCAGAGATCGGCTCTCCCGCGGAATCGCGCAGAATGTACGTCACCGGGAACGTTCGTTGTACGGTTACGATTTCGAATACCTCGGTCGACCAGTTCGGAGTGTACCCCTTCTCGAAGAGGGTCTTGAACTTGCTCACGCGTACCTTGTCACCGATGTTGGATTTCGTGCGGAGTCGAACGCCTTTCGATGCAGAGGGGGAGGGGGGCTCATTCGCGGCGAACGACAAACGCGTCACAGGGGTCACGTCAACGGGTCGGGCGTTGATCGTTCGATGCTTGCGATGATTGTAGGTGCGTACGAGTGCAGGTAACAGGTCGATCCAGCGATAGGACGCGTTCAAGGAGAATTGTTTCCACATGAGGTTTTTCAGTGTGCGATTGAAACGTTCGACGATCGCCGCTTTCATCACGCTGTACGTTGAATAGTGGTTGATCCCGCGCGTCTTCGCGCATCGTTGAAACTCCGCGTTGTAAAACTCTTTTCCCATGTCGGTTTGTAAATTTCGCGGGCATCTATCGCTCTGCCGCAACACGGTCGCGAACGCCGCGGTCACGTCGCGTCCGCTTTTCGTTTTCACGGGTACGGCTCACGCGTACTTGCTGAACGCATCGATGATCGTTAGTACGTAATGATATCCTCGATTTTGCTTCGCGTACGGACGCATCTCCACCAAATCGACCTGCCACAAATCATCGTATCCGCGAATCACGACGCTACGCCGTGGGAAATTTCGTCTCGCAGGAGCGTGTAATTCGTTCACTAATTGTACTCGCTCGTTGCTCATGCTTCGCGGGTGGGTTGGGGATGGTCGCGACGTTTCAAGGACGTTAGGAGTTCCACAAGTGTTCGTAAAATACAATCGATACACATCTTTCGCGAGCGTTCGTCACCATCCGACGATTCGGAGTCGTAGCCACTATTATCAGGGTCAGGATCACTAATTATTGGCGTTGTCGACCCTCGTTCGCTTTTCGTTTGTAGAGATTCGTGGCTGTTATCGCAGTCGACGTAGTCGATGACGTCGTGAACTCTTAGAGTCTATCTTTCAAGTGATCGATGCGTCGTTCCCGCGTTATTTAAATCATTCTCCAGTCGGGACAATTGCGCTTTAACGATATCCGACATCATTCGTTCTACTCGCGTCTCGAGTTCAGATCGTTCGTACTCGGCGTCCAGTCGCGCGCTCGCGATAGCCGTTTCAATTTTTCGAGTAAAGCGTTCGTCCACCGAGGATAATAGTCTCCTAATTGTCATCGTCGCTTCGCTGTTATTGTTATTGTTGTTATTGCGTAACGAGGTGCCAAACTTGTTCACAGACATTACGATGCGTGCGCGCGAACACTACTGACGCAACGATCACCGAATCATTCAATTTAAGATGTGTCCGGCCTCGCGAAGTTCCTCCACGATGGATGCGATTTCGTTATCGTGACCCGTGTGACCTGCCGCGCGCGATGCCACGAGCAATCCAAGTCTATCGACCAATTCGTTCGGATCGTTCCAGTACACGTAATCGATCGTGTTATCGGTGACCGTCATCGATTCGTCGATGGGCAATCCTCGACCTTGTCGCGTGCCCACGCCCCCACCCTTATCCCCACCATTAACGCGTCTGGTGCCCGATGTCCGTACCCCGCCGATTATCGAGGATATGATTTTCTTATACTTGTAACCCTTGTTACCCAGCGTGCGCTTGCTCGGTGAATGGTTTCGCTTGTGCGCGTGCGTCGATAACAAGATGCGACGGTACGCGTGAATATCAGCGTCCGTGTACGTGCGAACGTTGGGTATTCGCATGAATAGCAATTCGTACAAACCCCGAGTCCCCGCGTATCGCGTTCCGTTCACGCGAACGTCGTTGCCGTCCTCATCGATGGTGAGTACGTAATCGCCGATCATTAGGTCTTCGTCGGACCCCAAGTATACACCGTACACGTTATCGATTAGTTTCTTGGTATCGCTGAAGAACAGTCGCAGGTATTCTCGCGACAAGGGTCCTTTAGCGTTCCGTACATACACTTCGATATCATCGACGGGTTTGCGCAGCGAATCCAAATCATGAACCTTTGCTAACGATTGATTTTTTCATTGTCATCGTCATCGATATCATCGCCAATAACATCGCGAACGTCGTGAACATCATCAACAACATCGTCGTCGTCGTCGTCGTCGTCGTCGTCGTCGTCGTCGTCGTCGTCGTCGTCGTCGTCGTCGTCGTCGTCGTCGTTATCGTTAGAATCTGGAAGATTATTCGGATGTTCCTCGGATGCAGGCGGAATAACGGCTCGAAGTCTTTTCAATGATTGTTGTTGATCGTATTCGTGTTTCCTCTTCACTGGTCGCAATCGTTTCAGCGGTTCGACGATGCGACGCGTGCTCGCCTCTACAGCCGCTTCCGTAGTCATTTTTCCAATTTTCAAGGCCAAGTACTTTTTACGTATAACGTCGCTAATTTTGGCGATTTCCACCTTTGTGTTCACGTCCCGATGTTTCGCCCCTTTCCGATGCTTCGTTCCTTTTCGTCCTTGATGTTTTCGCGTATGATTCGCAGGGGCATTGCTCGAAGTTATCGTAGTCGACATCGACGCCGTCGGTTCGTTAGACATTTCGTGTTACTCGATGAACGAGTCGCGTTTTACTGATGTCAGCGAGCTACGACGAACTCGTTAAATCCTCTTCGATATCGACCTTCGTACATGGAACTATCCTTATCGATCACCACGAAATCGTATCGTCGACGCCAACATCTCGCGCACAAATCGTTGAACGACTCGAACGTCATGTCTGTGTTCACGTGATCGTTGTACACGCGACGCAAGTTCGTACCGTCTTGTTTGAATAGCATTAGAAAATTTGTGTTGTCCCTGATCAAATGTTTAGGTATTCTAGCGTATGACTGACATAAATAAAAGCAATCCACGTTCGCGTGACGGCCCATGGAGAAGTATTCGCGTATCGCGTTCTGTTCGTCACAGGCCACGTCGTCGAACACGAATATCGAATCGGGCCGAGCGTCTCTCGGTGGAAGGATCTCAGCGTTGTCCGAGTAGGGAAAGTATTCGATTCCGTCGATGAGCGACAACACCTGCTCGAGATAACGATACTTTGGCTGATGCAACGATTTCGAGTACACGTACACGTTCTTGAAACGCAAACCATTCGGACTCTCTAGCATACTTAGAAGCACGTTCGTTTTTCCACATCCCGACGGACCGCAAATCACACCTCGCACGCTGTTCGGCAGCAACGGTCCGTGTCTGTTAGATCGACTCGCATCCCTATCATCCTCGAGTATTCTGTTCGCGGTTACGCGAATAACGTCCGACTGTTTCGCGAATCGCATCTGCACGCGTATGTCTACGATGAGAGAGATAGAGAGAGAGAAAGAGATGACTATTTATATTCGTTGACTATTTATATATATATATATATACATATTCGTGGCACGCGTCGCGCAGGTCACTATCACTGTGATCGGTGGAGCGTGCGTACGCGTGTATTATTGTAGTAGCTATCGTGACTATTCTAACACATATGTTAGCATCAACGACTGCTACGTATCGCGGGCTAAGGGAAAATCTGAAGAGAAAGAAGAATCTGAAAAAGAAGAATCTGAAAAAGAAGAATAAGCATAAGAAGACTGGCTCGGGTCTCGTGAACGGTATCATAAACCGCTTACCGTTCGAACTACACGTTCCGGGTTATCAGTTCTGCGGACTCGGGACGCGTCTGCTAAAGCGATTGGCTCGTGGCGACGAAGGTGAGAATCCCCTGGACGCCGCGTGCCGCGATCACGATATCGCGTACTCTCGTCGAAAGGATTTGGAGGGGCGACACGAGGCGGATTGCGCGTCAGCCGAACGAGCGCGAGAACGAGTGTCCGCGAACGACACGACCTTTGGTGAAAAAGCCGCAGCGACTGGAGTGTGGGCAACGATGAAAGCTAAAACTAAACTCGGTATGGGTATGAGGAGAAAGAAACGTAAACAGAGAAAGTCTGGAAGGAAACATCCGCAACGACGACATCGTAATCTACGAGTGGCGAAACGCGGGGGCTTTCTTCCATTTCTTCCATTCGTGTTGCTCGCTTTATCGGCAATCGGAGCATTGGCCGGGGGAGCGGCTGGTATAACCAAAGCGGTCAACGATTCGAAGGCCTCTCGAAAACAGCTGGAAGAGACGTTGCGTCATCATCGGGCGATGGAGGGGCGAGGGATGTATCTGACACCGTACAAGCGAGGCGCGGGCTTGAACCCGAGACGGCGTCGTCAACGACGAGTGCATGCATGCAATTTTTACGACAAAAGTCTATTATGGCCTACATACTAATATTAATAACTGTGTGTACCGAGAGTATATCACAATGTATCCAGGCGTGATTGGGGGATCCACAGTTCTCTAGAATAAAGACTTATAATATCGATAAATTGTCGAGTATTCGTACGCGCGCGTCACTTTCCATCTCTCCATCTCGCGAGTGTAATTTATGATATGTCGTTCACGCTCACGTTAACGGGGCGCAGCAGCGTGCTCACGGTAAACTATTTCCCTCCGATAGATTTGGGCGACGGTCAATACGAATTAGGACTCGCGGACTTGGAGACGTTTCACACGATACCGAACATCGACTCGAGCAACGATAAATTCTATTTCATCGTGAACTATGACACCGACGACGACTCCATCGTCGACGCCGCTTATGAAAACATTACGATCCCCCATGGCTCCTACGAATTAGACGCTATCGCCGAGTATCTGAAGCAACGATTACTCGATCGATATCCTCGAAGATGCGGAAACAGCGAGAACAACGATGACGACAAGTACTCTCTAACGCTACGAGCTTTACAACACCGTGAAAAGCGAGCTGTACTGCTCGTTCTTCGTAGACTTTACGAAACCGAACAATGTGGGGTCGTTGCTAGGATTTTCCCCGAATCGCGTCTTATTGCCGAGAATCTGGCACGAGTCCGACGTACCCGTGAATATTATAAACGTTAACGTGATCAGAGTAACGTGCAACGTCACTAGCGGCGCGTACAGCAACCATAAACCGGTACACACGATCCATGAATTTTCGCCTCGCGTACCGCCTGGATATAAGGTATGGGAAACTCCGCGACACGTCATTTACCTGCCGATCGTCGCACGAGCGATACACGATCTAACGTTGCGCATCGTCGATCAATACGATCGTCCTATAGATTTCCGCGGAGAAGAAGTAACGATTCGATTGCACGTTCAACGACGTCCGCGTGACAGGTAGCGTGACTACACGAGTCTGCGCGCCTGTAGTATGTTAAGGCAGGGTCCCACTAGTGCAACCGCGCGCCGCGCACGACGTTTTCGTCCACTTGAAAGGGTCTAATTTATGAAGCCGCGCGCACGAAATGGGCTGACGCTCTGCCAGGCGCGCACGCGAATGCTTGGCGCGCACGTCGAAGACAATGGAAAAACTAGCCTCCTTTTCTACATCTTGCTTTCTTTATCTAAATAAAGCCAACACCGGCGGTTGTGCCAGTAGCCGAAACAACGCCTTCACACTTCATACTACCTACTTGAATGGTGCCGTCTTTAACAGTTTTAAACGTTCTTAAGCCTGAGTTAATCCGTATATTGCTCTGTCGGCTGGTGGTATACACGGTCACTTCGGACCGGCACGTACCGTAATCCACTGATGACTCGCGGGACAATACAGTTATAAACCACGATCCTGACGAAACATTGTGGTCGATCAACCTGGTTAAGTTTTGTCGGCAGATGTCCGTTTTTTCCTCCATGATATGAATAATGAAATATAACGTTTCATTTAAAAAAAAAACAAGGTGCTCTTTAAATCTGCTCCAATCCTCCACCTGTAGAAAAACTATATATACCACATAATGTTCCCCTCCATATGAAACAACTTTCGTAACAATAATTTTTTAATATCTTCACTTCCTTGCGAGATATTCCACCGCATCCAGTTAAAGCGGACACACTATACAATTACAATTCAGTGTCACATATCTGCATGTATAGTGTATTACAATTATGATGTATCTAGAAACAAGTATACCTCTTGCAGCAGTATAATTGTTGCTATTTAGAGTAATAATTATCATGTCATTGCTTGCTTTAATATCTAAAGTAAATAATAGACCATAAACACACGTATGCAAGTTATACATATGTAGGAGTAAAGAGTACATTTGCGTTGAAAAACACACATTTTTCCAGTCTTTTCGACGATGCGCGGCGTGCATTCGCGTGCGTGCTTGGCAGAAAAATCCCGGCATAGCGCGCACACGATCGCTTTCGACGCGCGGGTTGTCGTAAAAGTCGACCCTTTCAAGTGCTCCAAACTCCTCGAAAATCCGAGAAACTCGTAAATCTAACCCGTGCGCGGCGCGTAGTTGCACCAGTGGGAACGTCTTTCTGCAACAAATCGGCCTTGCGCGTCGAAAAAAACGTGCGCGGCGCGCGGTTGCACTAGTGGGACCCTGCCTTTAGTGTTAGATCACGCGTACGAATCATCAATCGTCGCTGCCGCTGCTACTCCTGCCGTCTCCGTCTCGCGTCATCGGCGCGACCCTTTATCGGAAAGCGTAAATAAAAGAATAAAGACCGGTGGAGCGATAAGAAGAAGAAGAGGACCGGTAAGAAACCCATTGACTCGTCGAAACGCAGGTTTCCTGCGATCGCTAGGATTCATCGTCGCCTATTAGGTACGCAATTGAGATGTCGATTATTCTGGACGTGGCGAATACGCCAACCTTTGACAATCGTATCACGAAGATCGAGTTACACACTTATAATCCGTACGCCAACACGACGTTCGATAATTGCGACGAGATAAGAATACCCATACAGCAGCAAGATCTGTACACGCTTCCGTGCGAAAGTTTTCTCTACATCGAAGGTCGTGGCACGTTTACATCGCAGGACGCGCAAGGTTCGACAACGTCCGCGAACGCTGTTCTCGACAATAATTGCGTAGCGTTCATGTTCGATGAGATTCAATACGAATTGAACGGTGTCGAGATCAATCGTTGCCAAAATCCAGGAATCACTACCACGTTGAAAAATTACGTTTCGTTGTCGGCCGAGAGAAGCAGAGCGCTCGCGAATGCCGGTTGGGATTATGCCATCGATTACGATAAAGACATTTTTCATTCGGACGTTTTCAATTTCTGCGTCACCCCTGAACATGTTATTAGGATTCTGCGAGGATTACAAACAAATCATGATGAACATGCGGCACGAGCTAGTTCTTATACGATCGCGAGTCGATACGAACGCGATGCATTGCACCTCCGCCACTGCGTTGCCGAAACTGGAGATACGCAAGGTGCAGTGGCGTATGCCACACGTCGTTTTAGACGAAGTGAATAAACTAGCGATGTTCCGTATCCTGGAAAGCGGACGACCGATCACGATGAGTTTCAGATCGTGGAGCCAGAATCAGTACCCGTTACTGCAAGCGACAATGAAATACACGTGGCCCGCGAAATCTACGTCGTAAATCGAGACACCGCGTTTCATAATTTTCGGCTTGCAAACCGATCGAGATAAGCGTCCCAATAAATCGTCAGGCGTATTCGATTCGAATAAACTTACGAACATTCGACTGCACCTAAATTCCGAGACGTATCCGTACGACGACTTGAACTTAGATTTCGATAAGTCTAAATACGCGCTCTTGTACGATATGTACGCGAAATTCGCCAAATCGTACTACGGTCACGGAGAACCGTTACTGAACTCGACCGAATTCCTGCAATACGCGCCTATCGCGGTCATAGATTGTTCTAGGCAAAACGAGTCATTGAAGAGCGCCGCGGTGGACGTACGAATAGATTTCGAATGCAAGGAAAATGTACCCGCTAATACTACCGCGCACTGTTTGATCGTACACGATCGTTTAGTCGAATACATCCCTTTAACCAACATGGTACGCAAAATAGTATAGTGCACGGGTGTAAACGAATACTACTAATACTAATACTACTACTACTACTGCGGATACTGCTACTATGAAAACGATGATGTCGAAGCCCTCAGTTACTATTAAGACACCACCACCACCACCGACGGTACTACCTAAACGGATAATAATGTTCGCTATTGTCGATCTGCAAGGTTTCAATAACGAGCGCGAGTTCGTAGCCAAAGAGATCGCGATTCGTGCAAACAACAATGATAAAACGCCGACGATCAGCCATTGGATCTTTGAACCGCCGTACTTTTGGGCACATCTGAATTCGTGGGAGAACCGTCAAGCGTCCTGGCTCGCGAAGCATCGTCATGGTCTCCGCTGGTCCGATGGCTGCGTTCCATATTCCAGACTCCCGGGACTCCTCGCCAGCGTACTCGCGAACATCGACTTCGTCATCGTGAAAGGTGCGGAAAAGAAAACGTGGATGCTGCAACTACTACCTGACATAATCGTCGAGGATGTATGCGATTCGTACGAACTGAAGGAGCGGAAGATCAACGACAACAACAACAACAGCAGCAACTGCAACGCTCGAACTGTCGAAGACGACGGCGGCTACGACGTTGACGATGATTATTGCGGGATCACGCCTGAAACCGTGGACCCTGATGTTTCTAACCTGAAGTCTATGCCTTCGACGAATGCGATTCGATGTGCATTTTACAACAATTGCGGTGTTTGCGCGTTGGAAAATGTAGGGAAAATATGGAATTATATACGTAGCGTCACCTAATGTAAGTCCTACACACGCATCGTATCTACTTTACGCGTCATATGCGAAGAAACGAATATGTAAGAATTTTTTTTTTGTTTTCTATAGTGAGGAGCTCACCGACGGCGGCGATGACAGCAGCGACTGATTTCTCTCTCTACCCACGAGCAAGAATATTCCTCCCATACGAACGATATTTTTTTTCACAAATACTATTTTATAATTTAAGTACGCATGGATAGATGGGTGAATATGAATAAATATACTGTTTTTGAATCGACACACTGTTTTTTTTTTTTTTTTTAATAAAAATGATATAATTTATTTATTTATATATATATATATATATAAAATATATAAAAAATATATAAAAAATATTAAAAATATATGTAAAAAATATTAAAAAAAATTTTTTTTAAAAAAATTAAAAAAAAATTCGATGTTACGTCCTGCAACACACAGAGGAAACATCAAATTATTATAATTATATAAAACGATGGTAATAGCGCGCGATACCCCAAACAATTAAAATTCAGTTATACTCACTCTTTAAATAGGCGAGGCAGGGCCCAAAAATCTCCCTCGAATGCCAGGAATTCTACGTTGCTTGTGTCTTCCCGCCACGTTCGCCTCGCATCCTGGATTCTTTTTTGCAATTCGCGGCATACCCGCCCGTCGCGCCTCGTCGGATATTCGCGACGCTGAAACAAACACATGACTCGATTAAAACATCGTCGTATGATGTGCGCTCACCAATATAATTTTTTTGTGCGAAACATCACTTACGAGTAGTTGGATGATAACGTCCCGATCGCCATCCCACGCGTGCGCTTCGATGTCTTCTCGACGCTGAAACATACACACGAGTTGATTAAAAACATAGTCGAATGGTGTACGCACATTAGAATTATTTTTAAACGTCACTTACGAGGCGTCCGACCATTCCCAGATATTCCTCGCTCCATTCTTTCATGTGATTTTGACGTTCGGTCTATAACAAACACATGATTCGATTAAAACACTATTGAATTGTGTACGCAGACCAATAGATTTTTTTTTGAAACATCACTTACAAGAAGGCAAATCAGCTCCCGCCGTTCCACGCGCCACGCCCGCATTACAGCGTCGCGCTCGTGCTATAACAAATGTACAACACCGTTAGAAGACCGCCTAATTGAATACGCGCACCAATTCAATTTTCACAACTATACTTACGATGCATCGTCGCATCATAGCG
Source organism: Andrena flavipes (assembly GCA_963971345.1). Classification (NCBI taxonomy): domain Eukaryota; kingdom Metazoa; phylum Arthropoda; class Insecta; order Hymenoptera; family Andrenidae; genus Andrena; species Andrena flavipes. Next base: position 28,695,058 of record OZ020479.1, read on the forward strand.
GCATTCATCCCGCGCCTTAGTGGTTCCCTTACGTAGTCGAACGTAGACATTTTTTAATAGTTAGAACACGGTTATGAAACGCACTAGCCCGTGCGGTGACGGTCCATGACCTTATATATGTTTCGGTTCCAGAGGGCCAGCCCTGCACGTTGCTGGGTAGGGGTAGTCGTGGAGTAGGTGTGGCGGGGGCGTCCGTATCACAGTTTCTTCTCCGTATCACAGTTTCTACTCCTTCGATGATTTGATACTAATTATTCCAGCTTATAGTGCACATTTATGGTTCGCGCCGCGAATCGTCTTTGACTCCGACACGTGTACGTCATGAGTTTAGTGTGTACGCTATTTTGAATCTACCGCGCACGCCATTTGAATTTATCGCGCGCTATTCATATTAATGTTTGTACCATATCACAACCATGATCCAATATTCCCCTTGCACATTGGTATGGGTGTGTGTGTGTATGTACGCGTACGTGAATTTGTATAAAAGCGACGTTGGTCAGACCTACGAACTTCATTACACCACGTTCGCTCGAGTGCTAAAGAGTATCGTTCGCGTTAACTTCTCCATCGATCAGTATAATCGTACATAACGCATATCAAGATGTACAAACGTAGCTTCAACGATTCATCCTACGCATCCTCCATTAATGGTGATTACTCCAATAAACGTCGGCAACAGGAACATCAACAGTCCAATATGAGGTACGTACGCGTTATTATACACATTTCACTTTTCACTTACTTCTTTCACTGTAAACGCGAGCGAACCGAGTATTAATTTCATCTATACGTTTCTTACAGTTCTGGATCCGTAACGTCGAAAACAGTGAAAACGCCAAAAGCATCAATCGTGCGAATCCTAGGGCGGGATTACCCGTTAACCTCAACAGCGTATAAACGACTCACGATAGGAATTCGCATTGGTATGGATTCGTGCCACGTCGAGATCGCCATAGTCGACAATAAAGGTGGCGAGTTGAGCTTCTCGATGTCTACGTGGAAGCTCCTACTGCAAAATGGGGCTAACATTCTTCAAAAATTACGCGACAACGTAACAACACCCCAGACCCACATCGAAATTGATCATTTGCGAATCGAATTCACGCGCATGCACAATGATCAACTCGTCAAAATCACAGGTAATCGCATGCCCTTATACATGACGGAAGTTACGATACGAAAGCTGTTCGCGTATGAACATTGTATCGATCATATGTTCACTTGGTTGACCGAAAATATGTACTCTGTAAGCAGTAAATATGCAACATTCGTAAACGTTCTACGTAGCGCTACCGTGAAAACAGATTATGTAAAATTAATTTCCGAAAGCGAACACTTGGAACAGCATTCATTGATCGATTGCGAATTGTTAGCGTTAGGAATGCAATCCACGTTGCGCGATGTAAATCATGTACCACTGTAGTACGCGTATATGTTTTAATAAATGGCTGATTTTCACGTTAATACCTGTAACGATTCATTTATAATATCCTTTCCTACTAATACGGTGGATAATTACTTATTCGTAAAGCATTCGTTGGGGCGGGTATTTGCCTGTCAGATGATCGACATCGTATCGTTTTCTTTTCGAGTATTTTTACGCCGTCGAGTTGCCCTGTCAGCGGGTGGTAAGTGGCAACCTCGAACCTGTACATGCCACTGACTCAATGCGATCATAAACCGTAACCCTGGTAAGACGATTCGATCGAAGAATCGGGCTAGGTTTGCTAGCCCGATGTCTGGTTTTTTTCCACCTTTAGCGAATGACAATTGTATTTTAGAATAGGTAGTATGGACGGTCCTGACACTGGTCTGATGTAAATCAGATATCCGCAGGTGTGAGGTTTCCTTAGACTTTGCTATCGGTTTAAGTACGAGTTGGTGGTTACTCGACGCCTGGGAAAAGACGTTACGTTCTTTCACGAGGCAGTTGCGCTATTTAGATTAATCTTCCTCGAATAGTTATCGCGACAGCGCATCGAATTACATTTCGTCGACGGATGTTTATATGGACAGGTATTAGCGTTGCATTCTTTCGTGAGACGGTTACGCTATTTAGGTTAATTAATCTCGAATAGTTATCAGCGTTGAATTACAGCGCCCACGGTTGCGCGCGAGACGCCATTGAAATCCTCCTCCTCCTCGTGACGTCAGCCCCCTCGCCACGAACGCGGTACCCCCTCCCCGCCTCGCCCATCGCGCGAAAGAGCGCGGTACCCCCCGCATCACCCCACCCCCGTCGCCCATCGTATCCAGAATCGGCATAGCTTACCTACTTACTAGGACTTAGTGCCGTGTTTCGACCCGAAATGCCCCACTGTGCGCCGCCGAACAACTCAAATCTTATTTGAGTTTATCCAGATATTATCATTGCCCATCTCTGTTCTCCAACCGCTTCGCCGTGATTCATTCAAGCCTCCTTGATGACAAAGTAGTGATAGGGGAAATGCGGCAACAGCGTGATTCGACTCTCGATACGTCTCGGCAACTATGTCTTTCCTACATTTATCGGCCATATTGGATTTCCACCGGGTTTTATGGTACAATGCACGAATATACCATCAACGCCGGTGGCGGAGAATCCTTGAAGCTTAATTCTGTTATTTCTCGAGTCTGTCTCAGTACACGATTCATAAATTCATTATTATTTCGACATACGGTGGTTATTAGCGCTCATACGCACCAGACCATCCTGCACACATGTCTGCTGAAGGCAACTATACCCGCAAAAACTTCTTTCATGCCGATTCCAGGGCGAAAGTTGTAATTTACGGTTTGTTTACACGCTTGTAACGTTCTCAACGAGACGTGGTCGTTGATACAGGAGTTCCCACGAGTAAGAGCGGTTTACTCGCGGAATTGTGGGATTTGGTTCGGGTGGCGTGCGATTAACCCTTATGTCAATAACCGGGTACCCGGGTGCCCACCTGGGCATGTTTTCCGAAAAATTTGTATGTTCCCGTGAAAATTTCGAAATGGCCGTTTGGATCCTCGTTATTTGAACATTTTGAAAGAGGAATATGCTTTGAGACTTCGATTTTTGATGTTGGAGTCGGAGAATTATCCCGTCAAAGTTTACATGTTGGTTCTCAATAACCAGGGTACCCGGGTACCCACCTATAGAAATATAAAGTTTATAAACGAATTTCGAATGAACGGAACAATTTACAATAAGATATCGTTGCAGGGATCATTCAGTAAATAAAACCAAATATTTATATGCAAAAAAAAAACGAAGGAAAAACATGCTTTGTTCAAAATTCAATCACGAAAAGAACGGCATTTAGCAGCTGTCGAAGGCTGGAGTGCTAAAATAACTGCACGCGGCTACCTACGGCATAACATTCAAGGTCCATTTATATTATCTGGCCAGGTCTTTCTGGCTATCAGAGGCTTTGGCAACTTGAATGTAGATAGGAATTATCGACTAGAAGCGTAAAAACCCCAAAAAGACGCGGTAGAAAGCATTTATTTTAAAAAAACGGAGGTGGGTACCCGGGTACCCTGGTTATTGAACAACGTAGGTATTTTTGGTTATTGACATAAGGGTTAAGAAATAAATTTCAAGAATCAGAGTCCTTTCTTGTAGATAAAACGTAATAAAAAATAAACGGATTAAAACGTAACAAAAATGTTTATTCAAATATATGCTTATGACCCTTGGTCGGTAATTTAACATAAAGATTTACTTAATGATATTTGTTGATAACAGATAATCTAGTCGATTTCGGTTTTTGACGCTCGGTCGATAATATAGTATTTGGTTTCGATTCGGATCTGACGCTAAGTCGGTAATTAGGGGTATTCTTCCTATGTATGTTTAACGCTAGGTCGATAAGTAAGAATATAGAAACTAGGATTAAATTGATAGATCGCGTAACGAGATATTAATTATATCTAATGAACAAGGTTTTTGACACTTGGTCAGAAATGGTATATAATACAAGAATTTGACGCTAGGTCCTTTTGGTTAATGTTTAAGTTGAGAAGATCTCCTTCTCTAAGAGTCGTTTTGGCTTCTGGTGCCTATAAGCTGGCCCCACGCTTTGGAGTTGGTAGTGGTATAGGCCTAGGTTAATGGTGGAGGAGCTAACTAAAGCTACCTCGAGAGGAAATGGAGGAGCTAACTAAAGCTACCTCGAGAGGAAATGGAGGAGCTAACTAAAGCTACCTCGAGAGGATTGGTAGTGGTTTGAGGAGCTAATTAAAGCTACCTCGAGAGGATTGATTGTGGTTGAGGAGCTAATTAAAGCTACCTCGAGAGGAAGTGGAGGATCTAACTAAAGCTACCTCGAGAGGAAATGGAGGAGCTAACTAAAGTTACCTCGAGAGGATTGGTAGTGGTTTGAGGAGCTAATTAAAGCTACCTCGAGAGGAAATGGAATTTTAAAGAAACTTCTTCTTGACAGAGGAGCTAATGAAAGCTACCTAGGTCTAGGTGGTTCGGTGATAGAACCAAGTCTGACTTCAGCTGCCGGTGAGAATATTTGGCGTCCGGTTGGCCGTACGATATGCGCACGCGCGCTTGGCTCACTCGCGGCGCTGACTCTGTTGCTTGAATCGGCGGCTACGCGCATGCGTTGCCCGTCACTATCTTTTCTAGCGCGCTGTTTGAAACGCTTTAGCACGCGTTATATACTATCTTACATTTAATATAATGAAATTAACAATGAATACTGGAATTAAAGGAAAAAATTTATGGCGGCAGGTAGCGGTACGTTACACGCTCAACTTAGCTTGTGTGAGCGTACGCACACATTCAACGCCCGGTGAGACGGCAGCCTTAAGCCAGTCTCTCGGACGCTATTCAATCAATCGCTCAGTAGCCTCAGTGACTTTCAACGTAACAAATAGTGCTCTGAAAACAAAATGTGCAGAACCAGTGCCGAAGCAAACGTTGAACGCATGAATTATTACGTACCGATCATGCGAGATGATGGCGTGGCCCAATGCGGGGAGGATACAGTTGCTTGGTAAGACTTAATTTTTCATATTTTTCTCAAAATTTTTATGTTTATTCCTAATACGAGCGGTCAATTTCATAGCTTTGATTGTTCTCTTAGCCCGCGCCGAACATCGCGTATCATGGTCAGAAGATACGCACTAACATCCACGGGTAGCAAATATTTGGAAATTGGAATCAGAGTACGGCCTACGATTGACGTAGAAATTGACGTAGAAACACATATTATTTGTCAATTTCATTCACCTCCTCCTCGCCACCTAATTTTAAGATTCAGCGTTTATTTCGCTCGAGCTGAATGATGAGTGTAAAGAAGGGAAAGAAGATGCGTGTGAATATGGAGAATATGGCCGGCGAAGAAGATAAGTACACGGAGGAAGGGGATAGTCAACGAAGAATAACATCTTACTTTTGCAAAGCTATGCACTTTTCGGTTTCAAGATATGAGTTTATATGCAAGCTTGGAGATGCAGCGAGACCAGTTGCATACAAATCGTGGCCGACGTGCAGTCACTTTGATAGTTTTTTAAACACTTTTTTCATTTTTTTTGTGCCAAGTGAAATTGCTTTGAAGAAGAATGCTTTTGAAGGATATCATCAGTCGTTCAGCGCATGGAAATACAATCGATTAATACCGTAAGTTTCCATTATCATATTTTAGTGAATCGTTGTGTTAGTAACTTTGAGAATTATAAGAAAAATCGGTTTCAGATTATGTCATTACCCATGAATTTGAAACGTCCAACTACCGCTACGATCACCGTCGCTGCGACACTTATCCATTCATCCAGCCCGAAAGTGTATGTAGCGTGTCGAAATGTTGCGGTTCAAACCGAAGAAATTCGATGTGCAGAACTTTATGAGGCGGAAGCTAATCAGGATGGCGACCTTTATTTAAAAGTACTTCATAATGCTGACAAAATACATGACCCAATAGATGACTACTTGGATGACCACTACGATGAGCAATATTGGCTGAATCGATATGCGGATCATACGTTTTTAGGCGATGAAGACGATAGTGATGATGATGGTGCTAATTATGTACAGAGGGCTGTATCGCGGAAGAATCGAGCGTATGCTCCAAAGAGTGTGGTTTGGCGAAACGTCAAAACGCAAAAGATTGATTTTAACGCCGTTTTCAACAATAAAATATCGGGGCTTCGGTTTGGCGTTGTTGCAGTTCAAACTGACCCTGTGCAAGATCCTGTGGATTTATCATTAGCTAATCTATTTGCTGACGATGTTATCGCGTGGGATAATTAAATCAAATAAATTTTAATTATATGTTTCATATTCTTTTTTATTATCATTTTCATTATTATTATTATTATCATTATTTTGAAATTTTATGTAACAATATATTATCATTTTTAAACGTATATTATTTCTACATTTATTTGCATGCCTTCCTCACATAATTTTAAGATTCCACGTTTCGCAATTATTATTTCTTTGCGTTGGGAAAAAAATTTCTGCTGACGTCGCATAATTCTATTTCGTTCTTCGCGCTGCCAAATGACGTCATCTTGCACGACTGCTCCAGAGGATTCGAGTTACACGCGATCGCGCGAGACGCTGCGACACTATGTAGTGCCATCTCTCTCTCTCTCCTCCGAATGTAGCTTTTAAAAAATATTGCTCTGTCTCTTTCCCTCGAATACGTTGCATGTAAAAAAAGCCGACATTGCCCGAAACATCATCCGATAAAAATAAATTATTATTATTTGTCTGTGTTGGGGGAAAATTTCACCACATATTGGATTGGAAAAAAAAAATTTGTTGGTGGGTCCGGTCTAAATAGTTCTCGGGGGGTGTGGGTTGGGGGTTTGAAAGTTTTCGGGGGTGGACCGAGGTCATTCACCCCCTCCAAAATGTTTTCGGCGGCGGGTCCGGTCTGGAGAGGCCTCCGCGGCGGCTCGGCCCGGATTGATCCCCTCCATCAGCGCGGCTACCCCCACTCCGTGGCTCGTGCGCGCGCAACCGGTCTACCTCTTCCCGCAGGCCCCGCACCCATGTTTCCCCCCGCCGCGCTCCACCGGGCGCCCTCGCTTCCCCCCGCCCCCGCGCTCCCCTCAGAGGACCTGGGTTAGAATCCCTGTTGTATTACTACTCGCATCCTCTCCGTGAACTGTGAGAAATGATTTTGATACGTTGAAGCGGCGATGCACCCTATTTATAGGTCCGCGTCGAAGCATAACAGCTCAGTAATCAAAATACTTCTGATCCTGTCGGATAATTGTGATATTCGAGACCTAACCTCTGAGCAGTTGAAATATATACCAAAGATTATTCTACTGCGAGAGTTTGGCAGATACGTTGATCAGTTGTGGGACAGTCTCCCCGAGCATATAAAAGCCGATTCCGAGGTTCAGCAGTATCGTCGGTGTTTGGAACATTATAATCGCCCTTGGCAGCCAACGCATATCGACGGTCCTGCACCATTGATTAAAAACTGTGGCGAATGTCGCCGACGAGAGTAAAGAAAGTTTGTGGTTTGCTAAATCGGGCGATAAACGCGCTACCTATCGAATTACATATCCCGGGATATCAGTTTTGTGGCCCAGAACACGATATTGCGTATTCGCGTAGCAACGACCTCGGCGAAAGGCACGCAGCAGATAAGGTACTCGCTGACAAAGCGCGAAAACGAATCGTTGAGCGAGACTCGACTCTAGGCGAAAGAGGTGCTGCTACAGCTGTTTGGGCAGCTATGAAGGCCAAGACGAAAATCGGAATGGGGATGAAAACAAAAACTCACAAAAAGACTACCAAGAGAGCGTCGAAAAAACGGATTCTTCCAGTAGCAAAACGGGGCGGTATATTACCACTTCTCCCGCTGCTAGGTGTCCTCGGATCGTTAGCTGGTGGAGCGGCGGGGATCGCCAAGGCGGTAAACGATAATAAGGCGGCGAAACATCCGCTGCAGGAAATGCAACGTCATAATCGCTCCATGGAAGGTCGTGGACTTTATCTCGCACCATACAAGCGCGGACAGGGCATATCCAAACGAAAAAAAAAGGGTTGAAAAGAAAATAAATATACCCGTGGACGTAACTACCGATGCACAATTGGAGGAGTTGGCAAAACGCATGCGTATTCCATTCTTTAGAGGTGTTTTTATGCGCAACGCCCTACCAGCCGGAGGAATACGTCGAAACGAGAGCGGTATCGTAAATTTGGACAATCTCGAGGGGCCGGGGACTCATTGGGTGGCGTATGCGAAGAGATGGTGTCGAGCAATATATTTCGACAGCTTTGGCAATCTTCGACCGCCTAAGGAATTGATAAAATATCTGGATAAAGATGCTGTGAAAATTGAATACAATCAAACGGCTTATCAAAAGTACAATCAGAGCAATTGTGGACAACTATGTCTACGCTTTCCACAAACGATCGATCGCAAATTTAAGGATTAACTTCCCACCACTCTGATTCAGTACTAGCCCAGTCGTACAGCTCGGAATATGTCATTAACATTCATTCTAACCGGTAAGAGTAGCACCCTCGCGGTGAGCTACTTTCTGCCCATATATTTGAGCGACGATGATTACGAGCTGGGTCTAACAACCTTTGAAACTTATCATACAATACCGAACATCGACTCGAGCAACGATAAATTCTACTTCGCCGTAAACTATGACACCAACAGCAGCGTCAACAGCACTCTTGAATACATTACGATTCCCCACGGCTCCTACGAACTAGACGCCATTGCCAAGTATCTGAAGCAGCGATTACGCGAACGGTATCCTCAAAATCTCGATGCCAACGATGGCGATGACAATGATGTGTATCCAATAGAGCTGCGTCCCAACAACAACACCATGAAAACCGAGCTGTACTGCTCGTTCGCTGTAGATTTTACAAAGCCCAATAACCTTGGATCGCTACTGGGATTCTCGACGAATCGGGTATTAGAACCTGGACGGTGGTATGAATCGGACGATCCAATCAATATCATGAACGTGAACATTATTCGCGTAGAATGCAGCGTGACCGCTGGCGCGTACAACAATGGGAAGCACGTACATACGATACATGAATTTTCTCCGAGAGTCCCACCAGGATATAAGATATCGGAAACGCCCGCGCAGATCATTTACCTTCCAATCACCGCACAGGTCATTACGGATCTAACGATACGCGTTGTGGATCAAGACGGACGGTTGCTCGATTTTCGAGGTGAAGAGATTACAATCAGATTGCACGTACGACGGCGACGACGATAATACGTGTGGTGCGAGCGAAGGAGATGTTTGTGTTGAACGACTCCAGAAACACGTTTCTTCCAAACGAAATTGCTTACGACAATAACAACAACAACACAACAACAACAAAACAACAACAACTGCAACAGCTCTGATTACGCTAAAAAGAAGAGGCTCAGTGCTTCGAATATTGCATTTTTGAAATCACTGGGATTCATTGTGCGCATTTAAGTTGAAAAATGGCTGACATTCTAAGCATTGGAGGGAAGCCGACGTTTGATGATCGCATCGTCAAGCTCGAGACTCATACATACAACCCATACGTCAACACAACGTTTGGATACAGCGATGAGATAAGAATACCGATACAGCAGCAGGATTTATACACATTGCCGTGTGAAAGTTTCCTCTACGTGGAGGGGAAATTGAAAATAAATAAGCCAAACGATGCATTAACGGTGATGCTGGGAAATAATTGCGTGGCGTTCTTATTTGACGAGATTCGATACGAGCTGAATGGCGTGGAGATTGATCGTAACAGAAACGCTGGACTAACTAGCACGCTTAAAAACTATGTATCACTGACATCTGGCGAAGACAAAAATATGGAGAATGCCGGATGGGGCTTGAAACGACGCAATGGACCAATATTGAAAAATCATTTCAATTTTTGCCTCCCACTCAAATATTTGCTGGGATTTTGCGAGGATTACAAACACATGATTATTAATGCACGTCACGAATTGATTTTAATACGATCGCGCAACGACAACAATGCTCTGATAGGATCACCGATGTTGGAACCTGAAATTGAATTACTTAAACTGCAATGGCGGATGCCTCATGTAACGCTGAACGATGTTAATAAGCTATCGTTGCTACGTACTTTAGAAAGTGGACAAAACCTGAGCATTTGTTTTCAATCGTGGGATCTGTACGAGTATCCTCTCTTACAGAGCACGATTCGTCGGCCGTGAAGGCATCTGCACAGCTAGAGAAGCCGCGATGCATTATCTTTGGTCTACAGACTGGCCGAAAGAATGTGATGAGCGAAGATGTTACTAAGATGAACAACTGCAAATTGACAAATCTAAAACTTTTTCTCAACTCGGAATTTTACCCATACGATGACATGAACTTGGACTTTGACAAGAATAGGCACTCCATCTTGTTTCACATGTATACGCAATTCCGTAAATCGTATTATGGACATAGTTGCAACGAGGCATTATTCACCGTGGCTGAATTTTTACAATTTGGTCCCCTCGTGGTAATTGATTGCTCGCGACAAAATGAGTCGATCAAGAATGGCACTGTGGACGTGCGCATAGAATTCGAATGTAAAGAGAATGTGCCTGCAAATACTACGGCCTACTGTCTGATTCTGCACGATCCGGTGGTTGAATACAATCCGCTGACAAACGTGGTGCGCAAAATAACTTAAATTGCCACGCTACTTTTCCGTCCTCTCCTGTGCCAAATACGTACTGTCACGTCCCGCGACGTGGAGTCTAATGTTATTTAACCTTTTAAAGCGTATATTTACTATTTCGTACTCAGAGGTATTGTAGTTACCTCATATGAATACTATACAAATATTGTGCAACAAATAGCCGACATGGCATTAAAACTGTAAACAACGATAAGAAGAGATCAAGCGAAGAATACACGGACGGCAGCGAGCAGGACAACCAGATCAAGGAGGTGGCGGACAGTCAGCTGTATACCAGGTAGCTGACCGCACGAACACCAAGAAGGCCCAGTTAACACCAGCTGATGCTCAGCGTGATACAAAGGCCCTTATCAACCAGAGGAGACGACATCACCTTCCCGGAGCTGTGCCCCTGGTCCTCGCCAGAAGATTGCCCTCCCGTTATTTCTCGCAAACAAATCTCCAAAATAATATGTTTAACTTCAACCCTTAGTAAATAATCTGTACGAAACCGATCGTACAGAAAATATTGTAAACGAATAACAAATGCGAATTAATGTAAGAATCTTACTATCGTCGCTGCTGGGAATCAGTTAAAAGGGAACGTGCCTTAGTAGTAAACAAAACTCCCAGAATAGAGCGATGGAAAGATTCTTCCTGGAAGATTCCAGGTGGAGGCTGTGGGATGGGGTCTCCCACCTATGATTTGTCATGTGAAAAATCCTAGAGAAGGAGCGACCGACTGCCCTATAAAAAGGGATCGGACCACCCGCGGAGCTCATTACCATGTTTTTTCAAGTACTTATATTTAACAAAATCCAGTGTAAGAACTTGTAAAATGCAACCACCATAAACGAAAATAAAGGTGATTGTGTTGTGCCGTGACGCCTGGGGGTCGAGATTCTGGGTACGAATCTCGGGGTGCTCCTGGACGTCTTTTACTATCGTCGTCCACGGGCTCCGTAGGTTCGGGTGATTGTGCCGGGACGGTAGGATTCGGTTTAGAACCCGGAGGTAGGAGATCGTTGCAGGTTGAAGAGTTGGAACTCACCGTAAGGTTTTGACAAGTTTATTTGATCCCGATCTGGGTGACAATGACACTGTGCCTAGTTTGGCATGAGTCTCGAAAAGTCGGGTAATGTTCCCGTAACAAAGCTTTATCAAGTCTGAGCTCGCATTGCTCGTACAACGTTATTATACCATAATCGGGACGAAGCGGGGACCATCGGGGTCTCCGCTTTGGCCTGGTTTTTGGTGTTTCCCCATATGCTGACGCTCTTGGTGCGCTTCCAAAATCCCTTACGCGGTTGTGCCGGATTTCGGCCGTCCGATTGTGGCAATCGGTATGTGCGTGGTGCTGACACGCTTAGGTGTCGGCCCGGGCACAACAATTGTTTTACTGTTATATTAGTGAGTGAAGTGTTTCCACTCCTTACCTCATCCTATAATTTGAGCATTGGTCTTAAGGAAAATGAATCGAATTATAAAAATGTATATTGACAGCTCACGGGTTGCGCTAATCAAAGGTATTACCTATTAGCAGAACGTTGCCCGCGGTTTTACCAAAGATTAAGCGTAAAGCATGATCACCGCGATTTATTTAAATATTAATCAACTTCTAATCAATGATTGCGAATATGGAAAAGCCACGCTTGCCCCGCCGACGGTGTCACCTATGAGCAGAACGTTGCCCGCGGTAGCACCTGATGCGGAAGGTGGACAGTGGTTTATCGATCAATCAATAACTATTATTGACTATTCCAAAAGACTAATGCCAAGAAACCTTCGCACTGGACGGCGAGTCCAACTCAGAAAACTAAAGTGGCAATTTTGCAACACGCTGGCAAACTACGTCGAGCTCCTGGGAGTTCCCGAGACCTCGACCATACATAAAAAGGAGGAAACACCCAAATTCGGGTACACCCTGTTTCCAAGAGAGTGGGCTGCCCCAAACCTCAAAGAAGCGCCTGTTATCAACGGGGTCCCAGACGCTCCCATAGATTGGACATTAACACCCATCGACTATTGAAAAGTAAGCATATTTAATATAACACGTTAAAATGCGCTCATAACCCAGTCTCAATTATCCCAGAGCGTAAGTCCCTAGACTAGCTCGAAAGCGGATCAAAAATATAAACTCTTTTAAAAATCACGACCCAAATAAGAAGTAGGGACGTAACATTAGGAGTAATTTTATTGGTGGCAGCGGTGGGATAATCCGCAATAGTTGAGAAATCAAATCAGTAAAATCAAAAGAGTAAAATCTAGAATCATGTCGGATCACGATGAAATGGACGAAGAGGAGGAATTGAGAAAACAAACGGGAATAATCCGAAAGGCCAAGGAGGCCTTAGAAAGAAAGGGTGAACTGACCCAAGCCGAAATATTAAATCAACTTTTAGAAGTATTAACTATGTGAGATGAAAAATTCGATCATTTAGAGTCAGTAACAGCAAGAGTGAAAAAATTAGAGAAAGAACACGCCGAAGAGGTTCACAGTATCAAATCAGAAATAATTACCCCATATCCGGCCGCAAAACGTCCAGTACCGCGTGAATTAGAAGTTCGCGATTTTCAATCTAAACAAGATCCGACAGACGGAAAAATTCCAATTTTTACGTGTCGCGGCCTTTAGTGTTCGAGCGGCGCGTTTTAGACAGCCAAATTCTGATTAGGGGTATCCCACAGTCGTTAGACTATCAGAATTTGTTGTATTGAGTATAAAATGGCATGGAGGCTCGCCGCAGTTGTAACAGTCAATTCTTTTTATTTTAGTTGTCTATGTACCTTATCAGAAGGATAAGGGGTAGATTTAGGGATCGTTGGTGCTCTAGTCCCATACGGGTCTTTTCAATGGAATCAGATAGGTAATGAAAGAGTAGAATTTAATGAATTATAAAGCTTTTATTATTGAAATTTGGAGAAATCAAAAGAACATAATAAGATATGGAAATGCTACACACAATGCTTTGATTGTCAGAAATTGTTATTATATACGAATGAATATAAACAATACAAAAAGAGATAAAAAGTGCAACTCACCAGACAGTCACAATAATTTTAAATGACAATATAACTTGGATTCCCTTTTTATGCTTGGATAATTCTGAGCGTTGGTATACCTGAATCAGAAAGAGGAATAAGACGCGAACACGCACACACTTGATTATGGATAAAATACACGCAAATTGAACTATGAAGTGAATAACAATAATTCTAAGTGAACGAAATGAATGAAAATTTAAATTAAATCGTTAATTGAATAAATATATATTTTGTAAGCAAAGTTTAGTAGATTTTGTTTCGCAAAGTTGAGTCTTTCACGCGGTTACACAGTAGACCGGAGAACTCTATCTCTAAAACACTTGCGGACCCAGCGACACGCACCTCACGATTTATCGTCACAGAGTGTTGCAGCTTCACGCTCTCGGCAACGTCCAGAGTGGGTCCTTACCGAAAATGCTTACGCTGCATTTTATCGCTCGGCTATGCTACCATGGGCCCGTCTACTTAACGAGGCGGTGTGTGTGTGTGTATGCTCACGTCCCTCCATCAGATTCCCGATTCAATATATGATCGATATTCGTATGCACAGGAAAACATAACATTTCACATCTCGAAAACCATACAATTTCGCACAGCTGAGAGCCGCTCTCTCAATGTGCATAATTTCATATACACAATTTCTGACTAGGGGAATCCCACAGTCGTTGGACTATCAGAAATTGTGTTGGGTATTCAATTTCAACAATAATTTTTAATTAATTAATAACTTGCACGTGCGACAAAACCGTGGGAAGGCGCGGTTCCCTGCACCGGATATAGGATATACAATTCCGTCAATCTTCTAAGAAGTGATCCAGTCTGCGCATTCCTGCTGTAGCCGTTACTGATTATGTTACAATGTTTAACGCGACGGTCAGAGGTGTTCTCAACGAGGGTTCTCCCACAATGCTGCAAGGCATTGTTGAAACGCACCCCTGCCGCTTACACAGGACGGATTCGGCACAGAAGGAGAGCCACTGGTCTTTTCGAACGCGACTATCTGGTGAGAACGCCGCTGCGTCAGCACCGCCTTATCTGTATCGCGGGACGGCAATACGTCGAGACGGCGACGCTCCAAGAAAGGGATTTTTGTTCTATCAAAAATATTAATAGGCAGGAATATGATCAACGAGGGATTTCCCATAACGCTAGGCGTTGTTGATCAATACCCTGACCCAAAAAAGAAAAATTTTACGTTCCGAACGTAACAAATCAAACTAGCGTTAGAAGCAGTTCCTTTCTTCGATGGCTATCGTTCATCTGTTTTTCAATTTTTAAAAGCATGCGAACGGGCAAAATCAATGTTAGCCCCTCAGCAAGAAATGCAATTAACAAAATTATTAATGAATAAACTACGCGGACATGCTTTAATTGCTATAGGCGATTCTGATCTAATTACGTCAGACGAATTCGGGAATAAATTAAAACAGTACTTCGCGCCGTGTAAAAACGTGAATCAATATAAAGGCGAATTGAGAAATACATTTAAAAAACAAGGAGAAAATATTCTCGATTATATAACTCGCGTTCAAGATTTGCGTTTAGCCATAATGAACGGAGAAAAACGAAATAATGGGGAAATATCCGCTACGCTCCAGGAAAATATCAATGCAGACACGTTAGAAGCTTTTATTAAAGGATTACCTCGCGAAATTTCTTTACGATTGAGACAAGATCGCCAAGGACTAGGGCTGGATGAAATCTACGCTCTAGCCGTAAAAATTGACAAAGAAGTTAAATTAGAAGATGAGAGAATGAAGGCAAGTTCGTATACTCGTCAACAACCTGTGTCGCGCGATCAGAGAGGGTATCCGATAGCACCCCAAAATAAATTGAATTACGGACTCCCTAAAAACGAAGGAGCCATACCGAAATGGCAAAATAACCAACCGCGAAATAGCGGATGGCAAAACAATGCTACACAAAATAACGCGTGGCAACCAAATGCATCGCGAAACAGCGGAGCAGCAACATCGCCACCGAATCAATCAGAAATTTCTTGCAACTATTGTAAGAAACCAGGACACTTAATCAAGGATTGTTTCAAGTTTAAGGCTAAGATAGAGTCAGGAGAATTAGTCCCGTATTCTAGGATGAATCAGGGAAACGAGCAGGGCCATCCGGAAACGACAGGCGCAATCCGGAGTGGGAACCCTCCACAGCGCCAGAAAAGAATGAAGATAGGAGTTCCAAAAACGGAAAAAGCAAAACCATCTGGAAAATCAACGCCCTGGAAACCGACGTTGGAAATCAAGGAAAAGAAGTCAGTGGAAGAAATACAAACCAAAAAGGACTCGATGGAAGAAGAAGACGAACAAATAAACGAACAGTAACTGTTCCTATTAATACCGTACGAAATATTCCCACAATAGTAATAACATCTCCAAACCTGGAAGGGAAGGCACGATTAATGGTTGATTCGGGATCCGATGTCAACCTCATCAAGAAATCAATGGTAACAGCATCGACAATCGTCAACACTCAAGAAATCATATATATCCGTGGAATAATCGATTCGAATCAAGCTACCTTAGGGACAGCATCAATAATGATTGCGAATCATCCAGTGAATTTCCATGTGGTAAACAACGTACTGTTTGACGATGGAGACGGAATCTTAGGATCCGAATTTCTGTTACATCAAGAAGCCAGCATTGATTATGCAAAAAGGCAAATCAAGTGGGGAAAAAATTATATTCCCTTTAATACATACGAGGAGATATTCGTGCCAAAAAGAAGTTCAGTCCCTTTCCATATTAATATTGCAAATCCAGAACTGCGCGAAGGATACGTAGGAAAATTACACGTCAAAGAAGGAATCTATTTGGGAAATGTCTTAGTGATAAATCGAGAGGGTAAAGCCCATATGAGAATAATAAATAGTACGGACGAGGATTGTAATGTTGTAGTACCTACAATTGAATTACTTCCATTTGAAGAACGTTCCTACGAACGATGTAACTTAACAAAGATATCAAAAGAAAATCGATTAGAGGAAATCTTGAAACTACTGAGGTTGGATCACTTAAACCAGGCATGGAACTAAAGTGAACGCTTCCTTTCTCCCGCCGCGCGTCTTGGCCCCCGCGGCGGGCCTAGGAGCTTCGAGCGCCTCAGACTCGTACCATATGAACCGCGCGTGGCGCATTGGGGCGACACACCTATCAATAGATTTCCACATCACCCATGGGGTACTATTATCGATACTTTTTTTTTTGTCAGTGGTATCCCCTGTAGGCCTATTTCACTGTGTCACGCGATAAAAATGGATAGGAAAAACGCGTTTTACTATCAAAATTTTAAATACGTCCAAACGGGGAGGCTGGTCGACGTAGAATACTAGAATTAATCGACACAGATTTAAATGGACCTCACTATACTACTTGTAACCGGGGTAAAAAATATTTTCTTACTTTTATAGACGATTACAGTAAATGCGCGAAACTTTATTGTTGTTGAGCAGAGCTTTATAGGTTGTTTAAATGATCACGCTTATTGCTGTTTTAAATACTGATACGATATAATTTATTATAATTATTGTACACTTGGAGCAGTAAAGGTTTTGAATGCTTTTTAAATTTATAATTTAACGTAAACGCAATTTCTTTTTACTCTCTGAACACAACTCGTTGTTCTTACTTTCGCTGCTGGAACGAGAATGATCCGAGATCATGGCTGCTGACGGAAACTCACAATCGTGTCCGGTTCTAGAATGATACATTAGTTTCCGGCGCGGCAATATTTGAAATTACTCATTCCAACATTCCCCTTTAATTTCAATGTTCCCCTTTAATATCAATGTTCCCCTTTAATATACATATATATATACAGTCTTACAACAACATACTTAACTTATCTATTCCTTTACTGAACTAATTTGTCCTTAAATCTATTAAACTTTACTTTGAGTAGAGGTTTTGTAAAAATATCTGCTATTTGTTCATCTGTCTTACAATACTCAATCTTTATATCATTATCTCTAACTTTCTCACTAATGAAATGAAATCTAACATCTATATGTTTTGACCTCCTATTGAATACTCCTGTTTTTATCAGTCTTATAGCACTTTGGTTGTCTATATGCATTTCTGCACTTACAGTTTTCCCTATTAACGCTTCCAGCATGTTTTTCAGGTACAATAGCTCTTTGCAGCAGTCGGCAGCTGCGATGAACTCTGCTTCCGTGCTTGATAGTGCGACAATTGGTTGTTTACGAGATGCCCAACTTATCGGTCCACCACAGAATTCAATCATGTACCCAGTCGTGCTTTTCCTGGTTTCTGTGTCTCCAGCGTAGTCTGCATCACAGTACGCCTTCAATAATTGCCCATCGCTTTTATTTCCATAAACTATCCCTAGATCTTTCGTTCCCTGTAAATATCTTAAAGCTCTTTTAATATTAGTTACATCTATATCACAAGGGTTTTGTAATCTTCGACTAGCATTTGTTATCGCATAACTCATGTCTGGCCTTGTCTTAGCTGTAAGATACAGCAGACTTCCTACTGCCATCCTGTATGGAAAATAACTCCTTGTTTTTTTTTCTCTGTTAATTTGCTCGTTTGCCATCATAGGTGTGTCCATCTGTTTCGCCTCACTCATTCCATAAGTCTCCAGAATTTTTATTGAATAGTTCTGTTGACTCAGTTTTATTGTCCGACCTGCCTTTTCAATCTCTAAACCTAGAAAAGAACTTGGATTATTATTATATGTTATTTCAAAAACAGTTTTCAGTCTTGACAGTAAATTATTTAAGTCTTTTTCATTCTCTCCGAATAGTATTCCATCATCTACGTGGATTGCTAAAATCGCTGAGCTATCCTCTTTCTTAAAAATACATTTATCTATTTGTAGTTGCTTCAGTCCATGATTTTTCAGTGTTTCTGTAAATTTCTTATTCCACCTGTTTGATGCTTGTTTGAGACCATACAGTGACTTTTTTAGTTTACAAACTTTGGTTCTCTTCTCACTGTATCCTTCTGGTAAATGCATATATACCTCTTCTTCCAAGTCACCGTATAGAAAAGCAGTCTTTACATCGAATTTTGTGTAGCTCCAATTGTTATGCGCTGCCAGTGCAAATAGCATCCTCAGTGCAGCACCGTCCACAACAGGACTATATAGTTTTTCGTAATCTATATTTGATCCTTGTTCGCATCCTCTTACGACTAGTCTTGCTTTATATTTCCCATTGTCTTTCACTTGGAAAACCCATCTGCTTGTTAGACATTTTTTTCCTTCTATCTTCCTTCTGTCTATCAGTTCCCAGGTCCTGTTTTTAAAAAGTGATTCCTTTTCCTCCTGAATGGCTTTCATCCACATATTTTTGTCCTCACTTTTCATTACTTCTTGATAGGTCAGGTATACATAATCGTTGTACTTGGTAGGAAATTTCTTTGTTCGTTGAGGTCTCCTCGTTGTATTTCCATTCAACTGTGGTGTTTCCTCATCTTCCACCTCAATATTTTCTTCAGCACTTTCCATCTCATCGTCTTCGTCCGATGAAACCTCATGTCTTGGTTCATCGTCTAAGGTATCATCATCTTCGCTCTCTGAATCTTCTATTGCTGGTAGATAGACTTTGTTCTGTATCTCTTCCTGTCTAATTTCCTTATCCTCTTCTACACCGAAATGTACATCTCTTGAGACAATTATCTTCCTTGACGTTTCATCCCATAAACGATATCCTGTATTCGTGTATCCCACGAATATCGCAGCTTTACTTCTATCGTCAAGTTTCTTTGACTGTTTTAATACTTTTACGTACCCGGTGCAACCAAAGGTCCTTAAATGTTTGATGTCTGGTTTTGTCCCATTCCACATTTCATATGCCGTTACTGCATTTGCCCTTGTCGGGCTTCTGTTATGTAAATATGCAGCTACTCTCACTGCTTCGCCCCATAGTGGTTTATTCCGCTTAGCCTCTATAATCATAGCTCTTGTTTTTTCAGTTAATGTTCTATTTAAACGTTCAGCTTTCCCGTTTAGTTGTGGATTATATGGTGGGGTATAATTTATTGATATTCCCCTATTTTTACACCATCCCTGCATTTCTTTACTGGAATACTCTTTACCATTATCACATCGTATCTCTGCCACCTTTTTATCCCATTTTGTTTCTACTAGAGCTATATACTCCTTTAATTTTTGAAATACAGTCCCTTTTTCTTTTAGGAGATAAACCATTACATAATTCGTATAGTCATCAAGAAAAGTAACATAATACCTGTTTTCGTCCCAAGTCTCAGGAGTAATTGGCCCCGCAACATCTGTATGGATGATTTCCAGGGGTCTTGTTGCTCTCTTTCTCTTCTCACCAAAAGGTGTTCTCGCATGTTTGGCTTGTATGCACACTTTGCATTTTCCAACTTGTTCCACGATTTCTTCTTTTCTTAAATCCATGCCTTCTGATAATTTTAATAGCTTTATCATATTACTTGCACCAAGATGTCCCAATCGCTCGTGCCACAGCTTCGCTGGGAGTCCCGTTTCAGCTGACATTGCCTTTTCTGTCATTTTGTCCATCGTTATCTCGTACAAACCTGCATCATTCTTAGATCCTCTTAGAATGATTTTACCATCTTTACTTATTACTACTTCTTCTTTATAGAAGTCTACTGTGCCTCCCATTCTTGTTATTGCCACAACAGACAGAAGGTTACTTCTTAAATTTGGTATATATAATACATTTTTTAACTCACACCTTCCCAGATCTACTGTTCCTGTCTTCTTGGCTGTCATGTTACCTCCCTTGTCTGCCATCCCAACCTTGGTTGCTATTGGCTTCACATCTTTTAGTAATGTCTCATCATTCGTCATATGAGAGGTCGACCCTGAATCCACAATCCAGTCTGTCGTTCCTTTGGTGTATGCTATAAAGGCAACTTTATTATTATTTTTGTCGTCATCTTCCGTGGTTGGATTACTTGATTTGTTCCTAAAGTAACAGTCTTTCTCTACATGGTTTGTCTTTTTGCATAGTTTACAGAATTTTGTAGAAGTTTTCTTGCAGTTCTTCGTGGCGTGTCCTGCACGCTGGCAGTTCCCACATTTAACATTATAACCCTTCTTACTGGCACCTTCTTTCTTACACGCATGTGCAAGGTGACCCTTCACACCACATTTATAGCACTTCCTTTCTTCTGCTTTGAAGGCTACTACCTCCTCATGATCTGTTTTATTCCTCACTTCTTCAGCTAAAAGTCTAGCTGTGAGGTTAGTTATGGTGCGTTCTACGGAGGGTGTCGATTCCCATGCGCTGGCAAAATATCTGTAACTCTCAGGTAACATTTTGAGTATTTTAGAAATGACCATTGCGTCACTTATGTTTTCCCCTAGAACTTTTAATTTGTGAACAATATTCTTTAATTCAGCAATGCACGTGGCTATATCTACGCCATTTTTACTCTTATATTCAAAAAACTCCTGCATTAAAACACATTTTCTATGCTCAGTGTCTCTTTCATAGGTATTTTTCAGTCTTAACCACATTTCGCGAGCTGTAGTACATGTTACAATATGTATAAGGGAATATTTTTCTAAAGTGCTTACGATTATTCGCCTCGCCTTTGCATCTTTCTTTTTCCAGTCAGCGGCGCTTTGCTGTGCCGGTGTTGATTCCATCATGACAAAATCCAGAAGGTCTGCTGCCTCCATATAGATTTCAATCTGGAATTTCCAAAGGGGATATCCATCGGCATCCTTCAGCTTCTCGATGTTTTCTGGCGATTCTCGTTTCTCATCTGTTAAACTCATTCTCAGGCTTTATTACAGCACTTTATTAATCCTTTCTTACCAATTTCCAATAATAATTTTTCTCCAAACACGTGGCCGAAAAACTCTGGGCCCATAACCTGTTGAGCAGAGCTTTATAGGTTGTTTAAATGATCACGCTTATTGCTGTTTTAAATACTGATACGATATAATTTATTATAATTATTGTACACTTGGAGCAGTAAAGGTTTTGAATGCTTTTTAAATTTATAATTTAACGTAAACGCAATTTCTTTTTACTCTCTGAACACAACTCGTTGTTCTTACTTTCGCTGCTGGAACGAGAATGATCCGAGATCATGGCTGCTGACGGAAACTCACAATCGTGTCCGGTTCTAGAATGATACATTAGTTTCCGGCGCGGCAATATTTGAAATTACTCATTCCAATAATTGTATCAAAAGTAAAGACGAAACAGCTGATTGTTTCATAGCTTTTGTTAATTAAGAAATTGAGATGTGATAAAGGCAAAGAATATTTAAATAGTAAAATTTATGAATTTGTCAAAAACAATGGAATTGAATTGTTACCATGTCCACCGTATGTACATGAGTTAAACGGAGTCGGGGAGAGGTACAACAGAACAGCTATGGATATGGGAAGATGCTTAGCAAGGGAGGCAAAAATTAACCATAGATTCTGGCCCGAAATTATGAAAACAGTTGCCTATTTGAAAAATCGTACTATAGCCAATACTCAGGAGAATAAAACTCCTTACGAAATATTTTTTGGAAAAAAGCCTAACGTTAAACATTTAAAAATATACGGAAGTAGAGTCTTTGTTAGAATACCTGAAACTGTAAGGAAAAATAAATGGGATGATAAGGCAAAATTAGGCATATTGGTAGGGTATAACGATAATAGCTACAGAGTTCTTGTAAATAATAAAATTATTAATGCTAGGCATGTACTAATAATCGAAGAAGGTACAGATATAATTTGTTTGCCAGAAAGAGACGAAGGTGAAAATAACAATTTTGATGAGAACTATGTGAGTTTGGATTTGGATAATAGAAACAACGATGTTAATGAAAATTCCGCAAATGAAATAGATCAGAATAGTGTAAATGATGAAAATGTACAAAACCAATTAGATAGTGAAGCACAGGAAATGACTGAAGAATTCAACCATGTACAAAATACGGATGAAAATTTGCTTGAAAAAAGAGCTTCTAGTAGAATAAGAAATCCTGTTAACAGATTTGGAAATCCTGTGACTCATTATATTTATGTTAATTACGTTAATGCAAATGCACCGAATACTTTTGAGGAGGCGATAAGTTCAAATGAATCTTGTGAGTGGAAAAGGGTTATGAATTCTGAAATGAAAAGCTTAATAAAAAACAAAACTTGGACTATTGTAGAAAGACCTAAAGATAAAAAGATTATAGACGTTAAATGGGTTTATAAAAGGAAAAATGACAAGTCATTCAAAGCTAGATTAGTTGTCAAAGGGTTTCAGCAAAAAGAGTATTTAGATAATGTATATTCACCTGCAAGAAAAATGCAAACTTTGAAAGTATTATTAAGTTATAGTTGTGCAAATAATCTCTTCATTGAACAGATGGATGTGGAAACTGCATTTTTAAGTGGACTAGTCAAATCCGAAGTATATATTAAGGAACCCAAAGGGTTTGAAACTGGTGAGAACAAAGTCTGTAAACTGTACAAAGCTCTTTATGGTTTGCGAGAAAGTCCACGAGCGTGGTATGAGTGCTTCAATAAGTATATTAAAGAACTGAAGTTTGTAAGAAGTAACTACGACTATTGTTTATATGTTAATAACTCAGGCAGCGATTCAATATACATTTTAGTCTTCGTGGATGATCTTCTAATCTGCTGTAAAGAGAGAAATAAAATAAATCAAGTAAATGCTAGGCTAATGAAAAAATTTGCCATGAAAGACCTAAGTGAAATTAGTAATTACATAGGAATTGATATAGACTGTAACAAAGATAAAGCACAAATGAAACTAAATCAAACTAAGTATATTGAATCCCTGGCTGTGAAATACAACTTAGAGACCGCCAAATTATTTGATACTCCAATGGAGAGCAATTTAAAGTTAGATCAAGCTATTGAGACTGATGAAAATGTAGGATATAGAAACCTAATTGGAGAATTGTCCTACCCTGATAACCAGATCTGGCAGCAGAATCTGACGTCAGAACCGTAGTCGTCTGTGTCCGCATTTGGCTGCGTTCTGAGGTGCAGATTCTGATGTCAGATCCTGATGTCAGATCGGCAGCAGATTGACAGCAGATTCTGGTGTCAGATCGGCAGCAGATGGACAGCAGATTCTGGCGTCTGCTAGGCATATTGATCCTCTAGAAAGTGATCGGAACAACGTGTATCGTCGCTGATTGGTTGCTGGGATTTGGAGCAAAACCGGAAGTAGAGAGAGAAAGAAACTGTGAAAAAGAAAGAGACAGATATACTGATAGAAAGAGACAGAAATACCGATAGAAAGAGATAGAGTGAACGGTTAGGTTATCTTTATTTCCGGTTTTGCTCCAAATTGTGACAAATGGCGGCGGTTATGCCGATCACTGTCTAGAGGATCGCTAGCTAGGCAGAGCCAACAGCGCCATCTGATGGTCAGAATTGTCAAACTAACGTGTGGTAAGAAAAAAAAGACCAACAAATAAGTATACGTTGTATTTCCACAAGTGGTCACCCATCCAAGTACTAACCGCGCCCAATACCGTTTAACTTCAGTGATCGGACGAGAACTTGTGTTTTTCTGGCACAGAATGATCGTTGTTAAAATTTGGCTCTTATTAATACTTATTGTTCAAAAATCTTCATACCATTATATTCTAAGAACTTATTATATAGCGTTTAAGTCGAAAAGATTCGTTGTTCTGTGACATAAGTACCTGTTTAAACTACAAGTGATATCAATATTAAATAACTTACCTAACGCAATTCTTTTTATCTGTTGTATTTAATTTTTATACATTTTCTGTGTACTTTACTGACGTGGTGGTAGAATTGGACAGAGTTTAAATGTATTCTACAAGAATTTTCTTACCACACTCCATTTTTAACTTTTATACTTAACTATGAAACGGATGCTATTGTTGAAAGTTTTGAAATTTTATTATGATATCACGCCATATCCGCAATGCGTTCCTCTATTATAGAGGGATTAGTAGGAATACACCAATTTCTTAGGTGTATAATAACACAGACGAGGTATAGAATAGACCTATCGCCTTATGGGACTTCGTGTCGCCACCCAATCTGTGGTACCGACCCATAATTTGAGGACTGAATTTAACGACCTCTGTTCATGAACAGCGGCCAACTCAAGAACTACTCTGAAATGTGTTGAAATACTTAAATATGTGTGCGTGCTTGTATACGTGTGATTTGTTTAGAGTGAGAGTTTAACATAGAGGGCAGGCTTTCGCTAAGCTATGCTTTGGCTCGGTTTGTTAACGACTCAGACCGGATTTCTTTCTGAGAACCTATTTCGGGGATCAGGAGCCTATATGGCGCTGAAATATGGCACTTCTTGAGAGCTTATACAAGCTATAAATTGCAAGATGAAATTGATTGTTAGTATTTTTCGTGAAGTGGAACATTTAATTAATATTTTCACATGTCATACACGGAAAAATATTAAAAATTGACGCTGCTACTGACATTCCCACAAATTTCTGCACTTCGCGCGTGTCTAAATAGACGGTGCCCATCCTACGACACGTAAAAGTCATTGAAAATAATGAATTTAAACGTTTTTGTAAAATTTATATTCGTAGTCTTTTGGACCCGAGGCCCCTAAATCCCTACGTGTCGTTACAAATTGATTGGCTCTGTCCTTATTAACTACTGAAAATTAACTATTTAAAAATTATAAAAAAACATCTACGATGTAAATACACGAGCGTGGGTAGCGCTTACGTTAAGATCTGGGTACACATAACAGTTCCGTGTCAGTCATGGGCGTCCGGAGTGGGGTGCAAAAGGGGCAGTTGTCCCCCCTGACTTTTGAGGAAAAAAATTGCCTATTTTTAAGAACTTGTCTCTATTAAGTTTATACTAAAAAAGTGAATAATTCGAAATTTATAATTCTAAAATTCTGAAAGTGAATATACTAAATCCGACAATTTCGGATTTAAATTTTTAATTAAATTGGCAATACAAAATAAGTTCAAAAAAGCAAGCGGGCTACTCGTTTTTTCATTACTATAATTTTCACCACCATCACTTCAAAGTTACCTCACCCCGTGAAGAAAAGTCTACAGACGCCCGTGGTGTCAGTTCACGTAGAATTTAAGTACTCTTTATTACTTTCCTCAATTACTTTACTCCAAGTACTTTCTATTACAGTCATTAAAAATAATCAGAATTATATCATGTTTGGTGTTATTTTTATCAGAAAAACACTAGTAATCCATTAGTAATACGTCTATGATAGAAATTGGCATAGTCATTACTGAATGGCCTATTGCTGACTTTGTCCTTATGCCACTAGTCTAGCGTTTATGACCTCCGAGCCGCGTCGTTCGAAAGCTTTTACCTAAGAACCCATCAGGGTCATAAAAAAAGGTACGCGTTACCGTTCAACCGATTTCAAGAGAAAGGCCAGAATATCGTGGCCATTTAATTTTAACTTTCTGAATATGAATACAGATCCGAGACTGAAGGAAAAAGATGAATGAGTATAATGGTCTTGAAACGCTGCGGATATTACTACATATTTTGCAGTTTTGGAAAAGCATAATATGTAAACTAGAAGAGATCGGCTCGAAAGCCAGCCATTAAGAGGGGACCGAGACGGAAACAATTATGTATATCATTTATATCAAGTGAAAAGATTTTACTCTTCTGTCTCCTGTTGAATCAGAATTAGTATCTTATTATTCATTTAAGTACATATATATGTATTTTCATTGCTACCAAATAGTCTGTGAGCCGATATAATAGTGATTCGAGCCGATCGCGTCCGAGTTTTGCCGAGCTGATCTGAAATCAAATTGCCCGCTCATGGCAGCTATGCTTGCAGCCCGAAACGACTCTCGGGATCCCGAAAACTTCGGGTTCTCGAGCAATACGAAAGTAACGGGATCCTGCCCGATCTCGACCGAAAGTTTTCGGCCCGTCCCGAGCCCGAAACGTCGGGTACCCGCACACCCCTGGCTGTCAGCGTCCGCTGGACAGCGGTGAGCCCCGAGCTTCGAAAATTTTGGGGTGGTCTCTTTCAAATGAACGTAGCAAAGAGCTATTGGGAATTTCCCGGCCCAGGTAAGCGAGCCGCGCGCTCCGCTTTTATGATCGGTTTACTACTCACACCCCAGATCATTGTAATGAGGTTTGCAAACAATGTCGACTGGTCTCGTACCCGTCTCAATTTCAAAATTTTCAGATAAGACAGGGCTGACCACGGCGCTATACCTCTGTACGGAGAGATTTTTCGCCACCAGCGTGTAAAAGTCACAATACTGGCGCATCGTTCCAAAAAATGGAAAATCATAATTAAAGCCGACTTCAAAAAAATATGAAATGCGCTAAAAAGTAAAAAGTAATTTTGTTCCTTATTTAATCTACGACACTTAATTTTTTTATATCGGCCCTCATCATTTGCACTGTGTAAATGATGAGGCGCCGATATAAAAAAATTAAGTGTCGTAGATTAAATTTTGATTTCAAGTAATTTTTTTTGCCCATCCTGGTAATTTTGAGGTACATATAACTTGCAGCGACAAAGTTTTTCCTTAATATACAAGGAAGATTTTCACCAATTTTCACACTGATTAATAAATAATTGTAGAAGATATGACGATATATATAAATCTCTTCGCGCCGCCTTAATGTATGCGGCAACACATGATACATGGGTGGGGTTCAGCAACAGGTGCTCTTAAAATACATTAAAGTCCTGTTTTTACAAATTACGTTATTGCAAGGGAATGAAATTTGTTTTGCGTTAAATAAACCGGAATAGGACAGCAAGGTTAAAAGACGAATGTGATATCGTTTTATTTTCTTCCTCCGTTCTCTTCCGTTGAACGGAATATGTTCATAAGACGATTTTTAAATTGTTACTCTAACAGAAACATTTGTAAATCGCGGGCTTTGACTCTCAAAACATAACCTAGTTTTACTTGTGCTTAATTTTAGTTCCTACCACGCGTAGCGTTACAATCTGTTTTGAGACTTCACCGGTAACGTTGCATGCGACCTTAAAATGGTATGGGGGGTCCTAGGACCCCTCAAACCGGCGACACAAAAATACATTGGGTGATTGGTCTATTCTATACCTCATCTGTGATAATAATTTAGGTTAGTTTACCAATTCTGGCCCTCAGATGGCGCTGTTGGCTGTGCCTATGTGGGGAGAGCCTACCCCCTCCACAGGGGATTGTCCTGGGAGTGGGGAGTTCGCCGGGAACGGCAAGCGTTGCCACGAGGCACGCCACTTCGCTTGCATACTTCGCCATTACGTGTCGATATAAGAGCTCAGTATTTGCTCAACGGCAAGTTGCCGGAGAGGTTTTCTTTGTTAATTAAATAACATCCATTTCCTCGTATCACGATATTTATTCTATCCTATGGGATAGGTTACCCTCTTCACCGTGGGCAAAAACAAGGGATAAATTTGGATCATCCTTTACCAAAATCCCTACACCAAGCAGACGGCAGAATCTGCTGGCCATCTGCTGCCGATCTGACATCAGAATCTGTACCTCAGAACGCAGCCAAATGCGGACACAGACGACTACGGTTCTGACGTCAGATTCTGCGCTCACATGCCAGACCGTGCTACCAATCTGATGTCAGATTGGCATCAGATGGTTATCAGGGTATGTGAGCATAGGCACGAGACCCGATATTGCTTATAGCATAAACTACCTAAGTAGATTCCAAAGCTGCTATAATCAAACGCATTTCAAGTATGCTATGAGGGTTTTGAAATATTTGTTTAAAACTAAAGATCTAAACTTAATGTACTCAAATAAAAATGTAAAAGATGAGTATCTAGACTGTATGGTAGACTCCGATTATGCAGGAGACAATATAGATCGTAAATCAACAACAGGGTTTATTATAAGACTATTTGGAAATCTAATTTACTGGAAAACACGAAAACAAACTAATGTGACTAAATGCTCAACTTTCGCTGAGTACACAGCTATGTCAGAAGCTATAACAGAAGTCCTATTTGTAAGAAATTTGTTAAATGAATCTTTTGATCTCAAGATAGAAAAACCAATTAGAATATATGAGGACAATTCAGGGCCGTAGCAATAGCAAAATTTGGAAATTACACAAAAAATTCTAAGCACATTGAGGTGCAATACCATTACGTTAATGAAAACTATGAAAATGGAATAATTGACATCATTAAAATTGATTCCGAATCTAATTTAGCCGATATATTGACAAAAAGTTTGAACAAAACGAAGTTTGTAAAGATAAGAAATGCTTTCAAATTAATCCAAAATAATGATGACTAGAAAACGACTGAAATACGAATAGCAAAATTTCAAGTAAAATTATGTACATCAAAATGAATATAAGGTACGCAATACCCAATGTTGAAAATTCAAGGAGGCGCACAGTGGTTCGAGTATACTACATGCTAGTTGGACAAAATTATTTTTTGGCGGGTTTGGGTTCATATGGGGTCCAAATTGTTAGAAAACATACCTGATTTGTATTACAGTTTATTATTTAACTAAAAATAGCAATAATATAAAAATATGACTATTTCACTAAAGGAAAAAGGACAAAACGACAGTATTGTACATTAAATATAATTAACAATTATAACATTATGTCTATTCCTGTAATTTCTGAGTTTTTAAGTTATAAAACCTGGTTTTTGAACTCAGTTTTCTCTGCATCGCTATTAAAATCGTGTTTTACCATATGTTTCACGTCGATCCACGCGACAAGGGTTGAATGTACGGAAAGTAGAGACTTTCTATTTTTTTTTATCAATCGGTCGATCTGCAAAAATTTATAAAACTAAATTTTTTTAATTGTTTTCGAGCGCGACGCTCGGTAGCACCAATCCGTGGATTAAAATAGTGTTTTACTATATGTTCCATGTCGATCAACGCGACATAATTATTGACTTGTAACCTAGTAGTAAGTTTTTCTGATTTCTTATGTTTGCAATAATATATTTAGTGGGTTATACCCGTTAATAATATTAAGAATAATATTATTATTATTAGTGACAAAATAAAATGTGATATGAATCAGGTCTGATTTCTAAAAATTTGAATATAACAAGTGTGATATCTCTCCTACCGAGCGTCGCCCTCGAAAACAATTAAAAAAATATAGTTTTGCAAATTTTTGCAGATCGACCGGTTGATTAAAATAAACTAGAAAGTCTCTACTTTCCGTACATTCAACCCTTGTCGCGTGGATCGACGTGGAACATATAGTAAAACACTATTTTAATCCACGGAGTGGTGCTACCGAGCGTCGCGCTCGAAAACAATTAAAAAATATAGTTTTGCAAATTTTTGCAGATCGACCGATTGATAAAAAAAAATAGAAAGTCTCTACTTTCCGTACATTCAACCCTTGTCGCGTGGATCGACGTGAAACATATGGTAAAACACGATTTTAATAGCGATGCAGAGAAAACTGAGTTCAAAAACCAGGTTTTATAACTTAAAAACTCAGAAATTACAGGAATAGACATAATGTTATAATTGTTAATTATATTTAATGTACAATACTGTCGTTTTGTCCTTTTTCCTTTAGTGAAATAGTCATATTTTTATATTATTGCTATTTTTAGTTAAGGGGGAACACCACTGTGACGGTCGGCAAAATGAGCCCATTTTTAAGATTTTTTTAAGGAATAACTTACAGTTTTATTATAAAATTGTTATTACCTATCTTTAGTATAATGTCTTAAGAGACTATAAAAAAAAAAGTAATAGAAAAACATACATAGATTTCCATATACAGTTAATCTCCTACACCCCTGACAAGAAAACATAGGTCGCTTATCGAAACGATATCTTTGGAACGGCAACTCTGAAATCAATTTTTTTTTGTTTAATATAATCGGTATGAGTGTAGTTTCCGTTGTACGTACCGATTTTTAAAAAAAATTATTTTTGTAAAAATGGCGCACTTGGGAAGAAAAAGTTTCGAAAATCCGCAAAAAAAATGGATAGTTTTTCGAGCGTATTTCAAAAAATATGTTTTCGATAAAAAAATCGGTACGTACAACTGAAGATACTCTTGTTTTAAAGATCCTGTAAAAATTTCAAGTCGATCGGATAAAAATTGACAGAGCTATTGATTCGATCAGTTAGAAAAATGTCGTTTCGAGAAAATCGCGTTTAAAGATACATAGCGCCATGGAACGGCATCGTGACGCGTCTCACAAAATGCACTGTATCTTCGTCAATTCTTCGAATATTAACTTGAATTTTTCAGACAATATTTTTGAAGAGTTAAACATTAAGAAAGTGAAGAAAAAAAAATCGAAATTTTTTTAACTTTCACAGTGGTGTTCCCCCTTAAATAATAAACTGTAATACAAATCAGGTATGTTTTCTAACTATTTGGACCCCATATGAACCCAAACCCGCCAAAAAATAATTTTGTCCAACTAGCATGTAGTATACTCGAACCACTGTGAGGCGTGTTGGAATGTACACTCGGTTCAAACGATTGTGGCCGATCGAGTTTCGATTGCATTCGAGCTCACTAGGGCTGGCTTTTTCACATCGCTACGATTCTACAGTATTTCGTGAATATGGTGGGGGCACTGCCAAGCCACAGCTTCCCGTCTAGAACACTTCCAATTCATGTTGAAAAACCACTGTGGCACCATCTGCCTATGATTGTCATAATTATATAAATCTGCGCGATCGGTTCTGTTCGCGATGCTGTAGCGAAAATGACACAAAGGATAAATGTCAAATGACTTTTATTGCAATGAACCTAAAAAAAAATCATAATAATTTTGCCACTATAAACGATAAACTTGTAATGTCCAAAGTAAATAAATCAACGGATTTATATATAAATCCATTGATTATTATAATGGAAAACACAAATAAATAAAGCGGGAAACTAGAGTAGTAATGAAAAGAATGGAAACGAATGTTATATATTTCGTAGAGATGGCAAGGGTTAGGAAACCAGAATACTCAGATGAAAGTCTTGTCCAAAGTAAATAGATCAACGGATTTATATATAAATCCATTGATTATTATAATGGAAAACATAAATAAATAAAGCGGGAAACTAGAGTAGTAATGAAAAGAATGGAAACGAATGTTATGTATTTCGTAGAGATGGCAAGGGTTAGGAAACCAGAATACTCAGATGAAAGTCTTGTCCAAAGTAAATAGATCAACGGATTTATAATGGAAGACACAAATAAATAAAGCGGGATGGTGTAGACCAAAGAAATACGCATTTATTTCAAAATCTACTGTGACGTCCCGACCCCACCACACGACTTAGTGTCAACGAGTGTCACCAGAGGTCGTCTTCAATCTTTCTCGCTAGTCCTCAATCCTTCAACATTTCATATATATACAAGTTCCGAAATTATGTCCTCTGTGTCCTCGTGTGTGTCTGGGGCAGGGGTCGTCAGTTGTAGCCCTACTGATGAGTCTAACTGGCGGCCCCAAGACGAAACACACACCTCTCTTTTCCTC